>JAQIXT010000958.1:0-21055 GCA_034700445.1 Stenotaenia linearis | reverse complement strand
TGGTTGGATTCCTATCCATTTATTCAATGTTAAAAAATTCGGATATTACGAACTCTCGATATTGCGAACAGATTTGACAGTCCCTTCGAGTTCGTTAAATCGAGGTTCGACCTGTATCAGTATAATATCATTGTTTGTCATTCACTAACACTGCACTACAAAATTGCTCAGCCAAAGTACTTTACCAAAATCAATAAATTTATTCAATACCAAACTTCAACTTTACACTGAAAAATATTATAACAATTTAACCTGAAGATCTTTAACTAAACAATTAACCAAGCCATTCCATTCCAACAAAACAGACCAGACAACCAAGTAAATAAAACAATTCCAATGCACCCAACACCATCTTTACATTGTTCCACTCCATGCCTCAACTTAAATCAAACAATAACCAAACCCCCAGTTAACCACTAAATATTTAATGTCAATAGAGAAGAATTTCATTACTTCTGTCAGAGCAAAATCAAGTTAAAGATGATAGAAGATAAAAAAGTTACAAATTCATTTAAGCTAGCAACAGGAATTCCTTAATGAAATTCCACAAATACCCATAAATCCTTGATCATTAAAACAAATACATTCAAATCGAATTTGTCAACATCATTTTCATTGCTTTAATCAACATTAGAATAAAACCTCCCTCTGCAATCCATACCGCTTATATTGAATTTGACGCTTTGCCAGTTCGCTACATCCTTCTTGTTATCGTAGAAATCTGCAAAACCACAGCATTAACTTTCATTCTGCATACGATGCAATGCATATACCAACTTTTTATTCTTCCTCACTCATCCTCCCTTCCATCCTCATGTATAATTCACTGCTTATCTAATGTCAAGTGAGTGAAAGTACCCAAACATGCAACAAACTTATTGACCTGCAGCTATTAGAAGGAACTTTGCTTTTTTACTAAAACCGAGGATGCTCTTGCAGATGTTTTTGGTCTGGGATTACATTACATTCTTTAAGAAATGTGTTTTGCGGACGATGAAAAATGTCTTCGATAAAGCGAATAAACAATTGTTCTTACGTGGTCTTTTTTTTACACAATTTTGGTCCAGGAAAATAAGCCAATTCTGTTTTTACGCAAAGAAATGGCAGAAAAGAGTTAAATCTTTTAACCTTGCTGATTGGGAGGGTGTTGTGTAACACTTTGTAAACCAAAATAAAATTTAAAAAAATTAAAATGAAAATCGAAATAAAAAAATTCTTCCGTAAAGTTAAAATTTAAAAATATTTTCCGTAATGCTAGGTTCACACTTGATCGTAACTTAGAGAAACGTGTGGTGCATGGTGGGATACTAAGTGCCTTCAGTGCTAATTTAACTCTGGAGTTGAATAAAGCAGTAATGTAACATTTCATGTTATGCTCACCCAATCAGCAACTGCCTTGATTCAAGCTGAACACGCCACTTTGTGTGCAGCTATCTCATTGGTCAATTTGAACAAGAAACAATTGGCAAGTGTGAACACACTCAAGTTACGGTTAAGTCTTAATTTATTAAGTTAATGTTACGTCACGTAAGGTGCGAGCCTAGCATAATAATTGTAGTTTTAGTGGTAATTTGAATATAGTCGGACCCGCGAGTAGCGACCTCGGATATAGCGTCAACCCGCTTATAGCGTCACTTTTGCTGCGGTTCGGCCAAAATGTAGGGTTTTTAACGAATTCGGTTGTAGCGTCAACCCACTTATAGCGTAAATTTCAGGCCAGTCCCTAGATTGACGCTTCTTCGCGGGTCCGACTGTACTTTTGAATATTTTGTATATATTTTAGGGATGGGAATTAAAACTTTAACATTATATAATATTATAGGGAAGGGCATTTTTCAAAGTGTTACAATATCTTACAAAGTAAGATTGGGATGTTAAAAATCAGCACAAATTTTTCCATAATTTCTGGACCCCCAAACTTCAGCACAAGCTCCAAAAAAAAACTTTACCCAATCAACAGAAATCCCTAAGAGCACAACTCACTTAAAGCCCAAAAGATACTTGAAACTGACAGACATTAGTTGTAAACATTTGTTTGTTTATCTAACCTAATTGCATTTTATGTAAATTTAATGCAAATTTTGTGAAAATTGCCAGGCAAAGAAGATGTTGATGACATTTAAACATATTTATAGATAAGTTTCAATTTAATGCTCTGGTCAGGTGCCAAGTTTGTCTCATCCTCTTCTGAATCATTAATTTTCAGATTCATTAGGCAGACAATCCATGTGGGAAATACTGAGGAGATTGGTTTATAAAATGAAATTTGCAGCTACAAATTCCACATTTAATAACAAACCAAGGCAATATCTTGCAGACAAGATGCAATTTATACTTTACACTGTATTTGCTGCAAACTCCACAGCACAAAATCGAATTACCCAACACTTTGCACCCAAAACTCAACTTGTAAATAAAAAAGTACAAGTTGGGAATTGGTGTTAAATTTCTTATCATCATGGTGGTGGGGAGGTGGGGAGGGATAATAGGGTTGGGAGTTTTTAAGAAATGTTGGGAGGGAAATTGGGATTGTAAATGATTTGTCTTTTGAGAAGAGTGATGAAGATTTGTAGGTGTTGTGAGTTCAATTGGAAGAATGGTTGGATGTGGTTTTGTTTGGAATTGGTTTTAGGGTAATGGAGAAAGGTGATTGATTTTTTTTTTGGAGGGGGGGGGGGGGTGAGGTAATGAGGAAATTGTTTGAGAAGTTTTTGGGGTGAAGATGTAGATTTGGGAAATTTAGATTTGGTTGTTTTTGTGGTTAAAAGTGTTAAATTATTTCTTTTTGTAGTAAAGAATTTAGAATATTAAGTTTTTTTCATTAAAGATTAGAAATATTTTTAGATTTTACTAAAAATTAGAAAAGTTTTAAGTTTTGATGCTAAAAATGTAAATTTTATGTTTAGTTTTGATACTGATGTATAAAAATTTTAAGTTTTAGGTCTAATAAAAAATATAAAAATCCAGATTTAGTACTAAAAGTTAAAAAAAAATTATTTAGCTCAGGAAATATAAAAAATTTCCAGTTTAGAATCAAAGACATAAAAATTTGAAATTTCAGTACCAAAAAATACAAAATCCACTTTCAGTACAAAAAAAATTACATTTACCTAAAAAAATAATCAATTTCAGTACTGAAAACCCAAAAACTCTAAACCAAGTCACAAAAATTTAACTTTAAGCAATAAAACCCAAAACAAAATTCCAAAAAACTCACTTCACCACAACCCCCCACACCAACTCACTCCCTAAACACAAAATTGTAAATAAACCCCAAAATCCCACCTAAATTACATCCAAAACTCACAATTCTGACAGAAACCATAATAAAAACAGGTTCATTCCAACTTCCCAACTTTTTATCACCAAAATAAAAAATCTCCCAAATCATTTTCCTTCTTAAAAAAGAAAAAGAAGTAAAAGACATTCTTGATATACTTCTTCTTTACCCTGTCCGGCTCTCTTGACATTTCAGTGTAAGAAATGCTCCCCGGTGGGACATTAGTGCAATTCTCCACCAGAGTAATAGACGACCTTCTGGTTGTAAAAAATAAGAAAAATTATGTCTAACCAAGTCTTGTGTGCAATCTTAAAAAATGACATCCCAATTTATGTCTCTGCAACATTTTCCACATTATCTCAACTTTTTGGTCAATTAATTAAATTAGAGTCAAAGTGATGAAGAATGACCCATAAATTAGATAAGGGATTTTATTATTGATTTATTTTTTTTTAATTTGGGTTTTTTTTTGGTTTGTGCGAAAGCGACTTTTGTTTCGCGGTTGTCGAGCGAAAGATCCGAAGTTCTTGTTATTGAAGTAATGTAATTTTCAAAGCGATTGCTAAAAATTTAGCGTAATTCTTGTGGATGAAAAATTGTTTGAAGTAAATGCTTTAAATTTTTAGAGATGGTTTATAATAAGTGTTGTAATTTTTGAGTTTACTAAATTATTTAAATTTTTTTTTTTCAATATTACTTTAATGCTGTTTTTTGTTAAATTTTTGCAGTTTCTACTGAATTTAAATTTATTTCATTTTTTCTGCTGAAAAGAAAAATGTTTATTTGCAGTTATTTTGGCACTCTGCAGTTTCAATTCGGTTTTTCATGCCAACATGGCAAATCATTTTCTCTGAAATGTTTGCTATTTCTACTGAATTCCTGTAGTTTTTAGTTAAATTTTTGTAATATTTACTAAATTCTGTATTTTCTGTTAAATTTTTGTGAATTTTTGCAATTTTCTCTTAATTTTTGCAATTTCTACTGATTTTCTACAATTTTATCTTAAATTTTTGCTTTTTCCACTGATTTTCTACAATTTTCTACCATTTCCCATTAATTCTTGATAATATCTGCCAAACCCCAGTAATTCCACATCAAACATTTACATTTCTGCTAAATTTCATCCAAACTAAAGAATTTTCTAATCACTCAACTCATCCTAAAGAAAATTTCACAATTCCTCTACTGTGGTTTACATTAAAGACATTTATTTAGAAGAAAATAATTTATAATTTAATTTAGTACAAAACTTGATGTCACTGTATATAAATTGGATAAACAGTCATTAACTGATTTTGTTTCTTTTGTATTTAATAGGAAAAGTTGCTTGTGTTTAAATTGGCAGAGATCCAAGTTGGAGCTAAAGAAGAAAAAAAAGACAAATATTTGTCAACTGTGACTCGCAATAAGGGCATTTTTTGCACAGCTGACAAAGAAATTTCGCCTCGATATATATCGCGACAAATCCGGCTTGTTTTTGTATAAAGTCGATAATAGGATAAAAGAATCTTAGAAGAAAGACTTGGAGAAAAAAAGATTTGAATTTTTAGATGGACCGGTCTGATCGCTACATTAAATATGATGTTTTTATGTTTATACTTTAAGCTGTAAAAATAATAAATACCTATTTTAATTATTAGATACATTGGTCACGACCGGTCGTCAATTAAAATATTTAGATGCGCTAGGTCAAATTTATAAAAATTCAATTCTAAGTTAAAATTTTCAGATAAAGCAAGTTTTGAATTTTTAGATACAGTAAACTGAACCGGTCAGTATATTTAGACGAACCGATTACAACCGGTCTAAATAACAAAAATTCCCATTCATCAAAACACCAAAAATCACAAAAAAAACTACAACCTGCCACAATCATAATATTTAGATACATAAAACTGAACCGGTTACAAAATTTAGACAAACCGATCGCAACCGGTCTCAACAAAAAAAAATTCCCACTCACCAAAAACTTAAAACACATTCAAAAACTTTAAAAAAATTCCCAGCCGGTCACAACCACAATATTTAGACACCCCAACCTACCCCTCACACCAACCCATCTCCTTTCCCTTCAACTTTTTAATTCCAAACTCGTAAACCTAGTCTTTACTGTGAATAATGGATGAGATTCTTCAACCTTCTTCATTTACACTAATTAAAAAACAAAGTCAGTTTCATCCTCATCTTTCTAGCCACTTTAATCTAAAAATTTAAACAAATTACAAAAAATAATCATTCAAACCCCAATTTCAATACAATTATTAAAGTGTTCCCCTCCCCCTCCTCCATCTTTAATAAATTCAAACTCAGGTTTAAACCAAATCTCATTGTCATGGTTAAATCCATTCAACCTTTATTTAATTAATCCCTTTGTTCTAAGTTGCAAACTTTGCTGCAGTAATCAATAAGACTCTCAACTGCTTACAGGAAGTGTTGCTCGCCATTGATCAATGTCGAAACTCTAATCTTATTCTAATGACAATTTGACCACTTTTCATTTTCCCCTTGTAATACATTCCTTGACTCCTATCTCATTAGAATTCATGGAAAAATGGGGTTCGGAGAAAGGAAATCGCTCAAATTTCATTATTTCGGTCAAGGAATACAATGGGAATATAATTTCGGTCCGATTATAAGTCGAAAGAAAGTTGTAGAGTTTGTTTACTGAAACTGTGAACACTTTTATTTTGCTATAATCTAATCAACCATTTTGTTTAAAGCTTGTTGATTTGTGGTATGTGATTTCCCCATGTCCAGGACAGTAATTTTGTTTCGCTCTCCATTTAAAACTTTCCGAAAGTGCATCTACTGTTCTTGTGTGATGTTTAAACGATCCATCTTTAAAGGTGAAATTCACTTGCGCGTATTTTTCACTCACGCGACTATTGTCAAAATCGTAAGCAGAGAGAAAATCGCGCAGTCTCTGCATTTCACATATGCGACAATCGCGTCTATAAAATGCATTATTGCCACTTCTCCCCATTTCACGCGCTTAGCAGACGCCATTTTCGAATTTCAGATTGATGTCACTACTCTGCTTGTGATTGGCCAAACAGAGGGTCACGTGACATTTGTAGCGCGACAAAGCTGTAGCTCCGCACCCCTTTACTAATTCCAACAGTCGTGTCCGGGCGCGACAAAGCCAAGGCAAACATCGCGTCTGGTGCTCTCGCGAGAGTGAGAAACCGCGGGAGATGTACTCACGCAAGTAGTTTTGTCGCGCGAATTCGCGAATACGCGTAAGTGAAATCCCACCGTAAGACAAAGCAAATCCAAAAAAATCAAGCAGTTATGCATTGGGCAGTTTGACTGGTACCATATGTCAGGTACTGAAATTTGAAAAGTCCATTTGGTGACCTGTCAGGTGTTTGGCTGAATTAGTTGTTCTAGGGTTAACAACATTGTTTATAAATTTGGTGTTTTGTGTGCTATTGTTTAATTTTTCATTAATTTTTAGGTTCTTGAAAATTTTAGTCATTTTAGTTTTTAGGGTTTTATTGTTCAAATATATTAGTGTTTTTGAGTGACATTGCTCAATTTTCAAGAAATTTTTGGTTCCATTATTCAATTTTCCAAATTTTTTGGTTCTAACACCATTCTTTAAAACCTACACCAACAACAAATATTAAATTTTTTAATTTAACCCAAACCCCCAACTCTCATCCCAATCCCAAATTCACACATCAACATCCACATCAATTTACCTTCCAAAACCATGAAAAACAAACTTGAAAATAAAATTACAATTTATCCACCACACATGTGACATTTCACAAATTAATTCTGTACACTAGACTACTGGGACCTTACATATCATTTTCTTTAATTAAATTAAGTCAACATCTTGATCATAAAATACTGTTGCACGGACCCTACTTGGCAAACATAAGGCAAACCCAGAAACCACCAAGAGATATGCAAATTTTTTAAGCTCAATAACTGTTTTCATTTTCCAGCATGCAATTCAATTTGGATTCAAAAACCTGAGCCTCAATACCACATTCCATCAAAACAAAAACAACAACCAGAGGCTAATAAGATATTCAAACAAAGAATAGATCCAATTTCATTTTACATTACATCACTTTTTTATGTAATTATATTAATTAATATTGTGTAATGTGATTAAAATCATAAAAGAGTGTTAATTTCTTGTTTGTGAGAAATTTAGTAGGTTGTACCTCGCTATAAGGGAACTTAATTCGTTCGTTATTAAGGTAAACCTTGTTGTAATGAAATTTGTGAAACTGTTTTGTTATATTGAAGTTTTTAATGAAAAGATTTGTTTTTATGCCGTTTAAAACCCAACATACTATTAACCTGAAACAATGCGTCATTAGTGATTTTTCACGTAAAACAGATTTTTTTCGAAAGGAAATATGTCGAATCGGATTTGTTTCGAAATATTTCAAATTTGGGATTTATTTCAAAAAAAATCAAGATTTTTTTCGAAATGACGTATTAGAGTTCTTTAGGTTAGGTGAGGGGTCCAAGGGGGGCAGGAGCCCCCCTTGTTAGGCTAGGATGCTGGGATGGCGAAAAAATCCTTTCGAAAATATCATTTTTGTAAAAAATCTTTTCGAAAATAATCACTTTCAAAAAAAATCCTGTCGGAAAAAATTCTGTCGAAATAAATCCTTTCGAATAAAATCCTACGCCTCATTTTTCACATATTTTTAGTCTCCCACTGTAAAAAAGTGATATTGGTGACTAAAACCTCGCTATAATGAAAATATTTCAACTAAATAGTTCATAATAGCTGGTTTACGTTATAGTGAGTTTCATTATAACATCAATGTCCATGTGAAACAAATTATTTATTTAGGATCACTTCGTTACAACTTAAATAAATTCTTTCTTAAAATAAATAAATATAATTTGCATTTAAACTTACATTTTAATAACATATTCCAATTTCTCAACTTCTTTCAACCAAACCAACCAAAGATATTGGTTTACTGATTTCATATTGGAAATACATCTCATAATCAAATGAAATGCCAAAATCAGAATCTTTGATCTCCTGAACTTCAATTTCAAACTGCAAATACAATTTCTGTTTTATCCAAATCAAACACAAAAGTAAATTTTTTTTTACATTTTTCTAAAAAATACAAAACCCACAAGAACTAACAAATGGCAATATTCTCAATTTTCTTTGTTTGCACTATTTTTAAAGGGCAAAGCAATGACAACAATGATCCATTGTACCTTCTGGCAAGATTTCCCCTTTTTCCATCTTATTTTAATTTAAAATTGAAAACAAAGCAAAGAGTCAGTGGCAATTTGCCTAGACATCTTGAAAAAGATGTCTGCCAAAACAAGAGGTTTGAGTTTAATCAAAATTTCATGACTGTTGTTACAATACCAACCAAACTGGGTAAAATTAAGATTTTTTAATTACAAATCTGAGTGTCAGTTGTTTGCAGACTCCATCTCTTTGATTAATTAAAAAAGTGTGAAATAATTTTGACATTTTAAGAAATTTTAAGAGAAAACTACAAAAATAGAATATTTCTAAAACAACAATAAATTCCAAAAAACTTTAATTTCAAAATCAATAAAACTGAATTCCAGTGTTCCCCCATCTACAAGGTTGAGATTGGTTGAGTAATGGAAGGGTTTGGATAGGGGCAATGAGAAAACTAATGATACTTACCCAGTTTCAAATTTGTTCTGGTTCAACTATTAATTAAATGTCGCATTAAGAAATTAATTTGATCACAGACAACTCAAGCATGGCCTTCCACTTTTTAATTATGACTCATTTTAATATTCCGCACAAATGGAATGTATGTTTGATGACGATAACATTTTTCATTTTCATCTGTGAAAAAATGTATCAGAATTTTAAAATCACATTAAAATAATCGCTTGACAATTTCCTACTTACATGACCATAAAATAACAAAAAAACCGGTCACATTTAACCTGCGGAGTACGGTCGAACCTCGTTATAACTTTTGATTTTTTCCAATCAAATTTTCGATCGCGTCAATAAGGAATGCAGCGAAAAAAAACTATGGATCCATGATGCTAACACACTAATTTATTCCATGTAAAACATGGCTTATATAGGGCCAGAGGGGTTGGGTGACTTTAACCCACCCTAAAATCCACCAATCACGATTACTGAGACAGGAAATGACCAAATAGAGTTTGGTCACTGACCAGCCAAATTTTTAACAATAACATCTAGTTCTACCAAATAAATCAAGTCTATCACAGAAACAATTAAAAATGGCAGCATTCTGGAGATCTGACAGTCCATCCAGGTAAAAAAATTCTATAGATTACTGTAGAATTAGGCTTAATTGCCATTGAATTAAATTAAAGGTCTATAGAATTCAATAGAACTTTTTTACCTCGGAACAAACCAAACAAATATGATTCACAAACACGATTGCTTAAAATTTTATATGGCATCATAACATCATTAAGTTGGAATATCTCTTTAACTGAAATGAAATGAGTTATTTTGACTAAAAACTCGTTTAAGTAATCTGAAGTAATTTAATGTTGTTTTAGAAGTGAATTTCTGTTTATTTCCTAAGTTTAGATGAAAAGAGAAATGATAAACAAGTTTTGCTCAATGTGGAACATGAAAAGCAACACGATTCACATTATCAACCAAGCACATCAAAATGACATGTGACATCCATAATTACAAACATAAAATAAAACAACAACGCTTTGTGCGCACACCACAACAAAAAAGTCAGTAAATAAGTTTTTAAGTGGTAAAAGATTGCTATTAAAAATTCATTCGAGTGTTGGAATATTTATAATAAGTTGGAATAATGTAGGAATTGTATTAATTATGCAGTTATTTTATGTAACGACTGGGAATAAGATGGAATTTTTTTTCTTTGCTTCACTTTATTTAAATTTTATAAATTTTATAAATTTTATAAATTTTATAAATTTTATAAATTTTAGAAACTTACGTAATTAAATTTATTATAAAAATTTAATTTACATTACATTTAAGTTTACGAACGCTCGTAAAACCACAATTTACAATATTTACCAAAGCTATTTAAAGTGTGGTTTTAATACCGTAAATGTAACGCGTAGTTGTTTTTTTACAACAAATTTAATTGTTTTACAATTTATAAATGTTTTTCCCCCAGTGTCACTTACCATTCATCAACCCACCTCAACCTCCACCACTTAACCCCCACCCCTAATTACCCCCCACTACCCCTTCCCCTCAAAATCAATACAACTTTCCCTCAACTCTACCAAATGAAGTCACACTAACGAAAATCAATAAAAGATGAAAGGAAAAATGGAGGCTACAAGTAAAATCCAATATGACAGTTGCTTCCCACCGAATCCGAACTTGTGTTGCCACACGAGGGTTCTTGCCAGTGGTCAAACCTCTGGAAAAATCCAATATTGGATGGTGTGTAAATGTTGGAAATGATTTGAATAAGAGTTCGACAGATATTACTATGGATTTTCTTCCCTGCAAAGCACAATGTGCGCACAGTGAAATATTATTGTAGAGTGAGGGAGAAAAGTGTTTTCAAACGTTGAAACAATCCCAGGGGGCTCTGCGGCAGCTAATTATGACGTTGTGTATAAATTACGCGTTAATTTTAAGAGTAATTTACAAATTAAGTTGGCTTCACTGCGCGTCCCCGAAGCATCGTTTAGAAAATGAGTTTTTTGGGGTTTTGGGTTTTTTCTTGAATATGGGGGTGTGGAGGGTGGGGGGTGGGGAGTAGGGGTCGAATTTTGTTGTTTTAATTACTGTGATTGGAGTTGTTGAAAATTGAAATGAAAATGTGTCATTTGGATGGGAATTAATCGGGATGTTATGCAGGGAAGTGAAAGGTTCAAGGGGGAGCTTTGTGTGAAATTGGTCGATTGAGGTTGTTGTGGATTCCGATGGTTGATTTTGGTGTTGGATTGATTTGAGGGGGATTTGGTCACATTTAGGTTATTTGGAAATTGTTTTTGTGTGTCTCTAAAGACACTTTTTTGTTTGATTGAGGAATATTTGGATTCTAAGCTTTTGGTTTTGACTTTGTTGTTGAATAATAAGTTTTGTGTTCGACATTTTCCCATCTTATAGAGAATATTTTTCGACATAATTCAATAGGTTTGAAATTTAATAAAAATCTAATTCGACATTTTAAACCCTTTAACACTGCGAGAATGGGATTGAATTAGATTTGAAATTCAATCCCATTCTTGTCGCCAATTATGCTGTTTTCACATTGGAACGAGATTTTGAAATTAGAAACCAACTCGATGAAAGCGTGATCCAAACTATTTATTTGTTTCTTAGTAGTGTTGTGTGATGTATCAATTTATTTCTACAATCGATACATCTAATTTTCAATTTTATAAAACATAATGAAAGATTTTGACAACTTTCAAATGAGAGGAAAAATCTCAACCATTTGGCACACAGAAAGAAACACGGTCTTTGCTTTTTAAAAACTTTACTGCGTACAAGGAAATGAGGGGGTTTCACCCCTTATATACACAAAAAAGGGATACAGAGGACAGAAAGTGGATACCCAGGACCAAACATTTTAGGATTGGTCACTTTATTAACCCCATAATGAACTTGACCAATACTGCTCTTGACCAACTGGGCCATGTGCATTATGTAACACACAAACACATGACCTATCACCCCAGGGGTGCAGTCGCTGGGTCCCTCTTATAAACACAAACATATAAAACTAGATATTATTTCAATTACATAAATGAATGAATACAATGTTATATAATTTTAACACACACAAATCAACAAATCAATAAAACACAAATATAAATTTTAGTAAAATTTTCACAGATACATCTAATTTTCAATTTTATAAAACATAAAACATTAACTCATTATTACTTAACAATAATAATTAATTCGCAACATTAGTAACTTCTTCACCTTCTAATTTCACTTCCAAACTCCCTCCCCATCTTCGTGCGCATTGATTAAACCCAATCAAACCCAACTCGACAAAAACACCCAAAATTTGCATCCAAATAACACATCTAAAAATAAAACCGCTCCCAACCCTTCCACCGTTCGGCTCATTAATCAACGACAAATTTCTCCCATTTTTTCCCTCCAACTTTCGACTGATTAACAAAGACCTAATCACCTCATTTGAATCCATCGCCAACAAATCTTCCATTGAATCGACGAGTCAAAAACTTCTCACATCATTTATCAGGGAAAATGAAATCCTTCCCCTTATTACCCCAGTTATTGGTTCCGAACTGGCCGTAAAAGAAGTGTAAAAGGATAGTGAATTCGACAAAACCTATTTTCGCCAGCCAAAGAACTTGTTTGACACAAACTTGAATTCCTTCGCTGGAATCTTCTGATGGGAGTGTTATGCTGATTTATTCTGTTCCATTTGCTTTTTTTTAATCCGCGTGCAGTGATGGAGGTATTGTTGGGGTTGTTTGTGAGTTGTCGGGGTGTAAAATGGATTTTTCGGGCGGAAAAAATTGAAATTTGGGGATTTTTTTTATCTAAGGTTTTTTTTTTTTTTAACGCTTGTTTAACGTGTATGTTTTGATCTGCAAAATTTTCATTTTGACTTTGATCTGCAAAATTTTTCATTTTGACTAAGTTTTTCAACAACTTTCGTTGTCATCTTCAGGTCTCGAATGCATAGTTTTTAACTAATCCAGGTTCCTTATATATGAAATTGCGTACCTTACCCCCCTACCCCTTATGACGTCATGTGACATATGATAGGGTTAATTGGAATTAATGAAAATCAAAGCCTAAAATAAATTCATAAACACCAAAAAATTCCTCAAACAAAAAAACCCCCAAATATATTAACTTTACAAAACCTCAAGGAAGGGTCATCTTCCCCCTTAGGCACCAAAATATTTATAAATTCCAAAATTTTATTGCTAAACTCAACCTTTAGGTCTCTGCATACCTTAAACATCAAAACCATCAATAATTCCTTCAACAGACATAAAAAAAATTTGATTAACCCCATTACAACGTATTAAATTAATTAAAAATCAACTTTAACGCTAAACCCTCGTTATAACGAAATAACCGCACAACACCGCACGAGTCCTTATAACGAGGTTGTTGTTAATATACGAAAATGGAGGTAAAGTAACGAGTTAATTCCATAACGCCGGTTGACGGAATTACGTGTTAACTACTTCCTCCGAAGACCGTAGAAGCATTTTACGACCGTTTTACTGTTACTGCTACTTGTTAACAATCCCAGGGTCAGACGGAAAACGAGCAAACACCCAGTGTAAGTGTATAAAACGATTTCTTGCCTTATAAGGAAAACATTTGCAAAAAATAAGGAAATTCAAAAATTGGGATGCGTCTTGAATTCGAGTATAGATTGAATCTTGTTATAACGAATACGGTTAAAATAAATTTTTCCTTATAACAAAATTTTTTCGAATCAGAAAGAAATCTGTTAACGTTTTATTCAATTTCTTTATTGAATTGAAATCTGTTTTTCGTCATCGATCAAAATTCCATTTTTTTGACCACGGAAAAGTCTAAAATGTGCTGCCAAAACCCTTAAAGAATCCCGAATTCACAATTCCTGGGTTTTGCCACTAATTTTGACTTCACCGATGTCAAAAAAATTAATATTTTGAATTGTGTTCGCAAAATGACGAAAACGGACTTTGGTGTCATCACGGACAAGGAAAAGAACACAATCTGTCTGTCCTTAAAATCTACAACAACTGACTTTATTATAGTTCTCTACAGTGTAACAAAACAAATAGGACACTCCAGAGGGAGCAATCTTACAGGTGTTTTATTGAATTGTTTATTTAAGGTAAACAAAAAAATTCCAACCCTTTGGAATTCATTACAGAGATTCAACCAAAAATTGAAACTCCATTATTTCAACAATTTCAATCCAACACCCTCCCCCCAACCAAAATTTTTTAATCTCATTTCCATTACCCCATAAATCACACTAAACCCCCCAGATTCCAAATCCAAATGCACAGAATTCATATTTCACTCCCAACACCATTCATCAATGCCAGAAAACAAAAATAGTATCCATATTTAACTGTCACATCACCAGATTACCTAAAACCAAACCCATACATCTTATTAGAAACAAAACACACAGACTCACCATTAACCACCCAACCAAACTCCAATAACTCATGCAAAACCCACAAAACAAACCAAAATCCATCCAAAAAAAAGAAAAAAAACTTGGCACTGCACTTTGAGTGAATCAATCCAAAGGCAATTTCTTGTAAGACAAGGTGTTTGACAGACAAACAGAGATGCATCAACAGAATTGTAGCCATCTTAGTTTGAAAAAAAGCAATCCCCTAAGCTAAATGGCCAGCAACACTCAAGTGGTGGCTACTCAACAAGATTACACCAGGTGTTCCAATATAGGAAATTTCAAGTAGATAGAAGAAAACAGGAGAAAAAAGAGGAAAAAAAGGAAAACTTTTTCTTTTTTTTAAGGAAGAAAGAAGAAAAAAACTCATTTTCTCACTTAAAATGGTCAGAGTGGTAGAAATCACTGGTTAAATGAAAAAAGGGTTAAGTAAGTAAGGGTTAGGGTTGGAAAAATAGTAATTTGATTTTACCAAGTGTTTGTATCATTGTGCATTGCAGAAGAAATTGCCCGGTTAAAGCCGGAGGTCATTGCTTTACACAGCACCAAACCACATTATAAACTAATCTGGTACAGTGCTGTAGTAAGACCGAGTCCGAGTGACCTCGGGTGTGACTGAGAAACTCTTTGTGAACTGGTTTGTGTAAGAATATTTCGAGTGAAACAAACTAATTCACAATAGGAAGGTTTCACGCAATTGATTTTAATTTTAACGAGTTTTTAATTCTTAGAGCGATGGCCTCGTTCGCCGACGCGCTAAAAATTAATTCTAATACAAAGTAACATATTAAAATGTAATTCTAACACAAATCAAGCTTGCATAGTTCTTCTTTTCGATGTGTCCAATCGTTTTGCTGTTTCGGTGCACTGCAATCGATTTACTGTAGTCACAGAGATAATGTTATTTTTTCATACCTGTGCTCCATCGGATCCCAAGTTGGAAGTAAGTGGCTCTTGACAGAAAAACTAGGTCAGAATGTTTTTTTGTTAACAGTAATGTTGTTTTTGTCATGTCAAACACAACATTGGAATTTGCCGGTTTCGATGAAGAAGAGGAATGGCATCTTCAATTGTAAACAAAGCCGGGCAACTATATTAGGGAAATGGTGCGTGATAAATCAAAATATTTTACATGAAAATATGTTTAGATAGAATATACAGGTCGAACCTCGATATAACGAACTCGAAGGGACCGTCAAATCTGTTTGCCATATCGAGAGTTCGTAATATCCGAATTTTTTAACATTGAACGAATGGATAGGAATCCAACCAAACTTTTAAAAAAATTCGTTAAAACGAGGAATTCGCAATAAGCGAGTTCGTAATAACGACGTTCGACCTGTATTCCAGGTTAATTTTATTGCATTTTATGACAAATTAAACAAATATAAAATAAAATTAAAGATATATAAGCTGCATAAACTAAGATTGTTTTTAAGTTTCAACTATTATGTCTTCAGCCATGTCTACTAACAACAAACTTCTAAAATTTATACCACTTTCCAACACACTGTGTATTAAACTGTTAACTGGTTGAGCAACTTCAGACAAGTATGTCTTAAACCTTCCAGTTGATGTTGCCAACACAACTTGCATGGCACACCAGTGGATAAGAAACTCCAGCAATGTCAGCTAATGCACTGCAACATTCAAGCAACCATGACGTCACACTAATGTCTCATACAGGAACAAATGATATGCTTTGCATGTCTGTCTTGGGACTCCAAGACCAACTGCTGCAAACAAAACCTTATTTACATCAAACTTGCATTGAATCTAAGTGAATTTAATCATAAAACTAATTTCTTGAAGACAATTTCCTACAAAAGGATGAAAATTAAACAGATAAACAGAATTCATTACCTGCTAATTCAATTAACAACAAACTCCATACACAATCCTTTGATATTACAAAACTAAATCCCAAAGGCAACTTGAAATTATTCCAATTTTAATGGAAAAAAAAATAAAGGAAAGTCTTAAACATTACAAATTAGAACATTAAACAGCCCATTTGAGTAGAAAAAAATCTCTCACAAATCTCATTTATTAAATTTCACATAAAAAAATGTAATTAAAACCCAGCTCATTTATCTTCACTGCATGATTTATTAATACTTTCCTATGACAGACTTTCACTTCTTTTCTCATTCCTGACATGCAACTTTTGTTGAAAAATGACAAAACTTTATCATAATTCTCCCCCCAAATTGTAAATGTTAATGCTACACTTCATTTCACTCAATGTCCAATAAGCAAACAATACTAAAACTCAATAATAGATGCCATTATATCATCTTTAAGTGTTTGTGTCACATAAACAGTTTGGAACTGCCCCATAAATTGCAGAAATTATAGCATAAATAAAAAATCCCATCACCCCATTATCTGCTACCACAAAAACAGTTATCTATAAAACAAGTGGGCTGCCATTTCCAATAACAGCAAGCTATTAACAGTGCATGGTGAATGTATTAACCTCACATTTGCTGTGTCTAGATCAGCTGTGAGTCTTATCTACTTTTCCTTGTATGTCAGTATAAAATCATAAATCCAAGATGTGTGTAAAGATTTATGAGCATATTAGGATTTTTTATAAAATTTTATAGTGTCAGAAAAACTCTTTTGCATCCACAAAAAAATTAAATTGGTTCACACAGAGTAGCATGTAAAAGTTTTAAATACCGGAACAGCCCTTCGCTATTTTAATGTGACCACATAGTAATGATGGCACCTTTATAAGATTCCTATGTTAGTGACTACCCTCACAAGGGGACAAGAAAATAGGATTGTTCTGGTGCTTTAAACTTTTACATACTTTTACTTTTTTTTAAAGCGATATCATTGTTCCATAGCAATCTGCTGTGATTGGTTAATGGAAAATTGCCACCTTAGCTTTCTATTCGCTGATACCGCATGAGTTTGGCTTCACTCGAAGCTACTAAACGATACTTCTTATATTACCAGGATCATTCATATTATTTGTACCTGCTTGATTAACCAATGAATTTTGACTTCCTTCAAAATGGCCAAGACAATAAACAATTTTATTGGCTGTTGAAACTAGTGTGAAAACTATCATACTAACATAGTTCCCTTAGTCTTAAATGATTTTTTTTGTTTCTCAATTATCTTTCTTCAGTCTAACATTAAGTGCCTTCCTTCTACTCCATCTTCTAGAAATGAACCCAAAACAAAGATTTATGTATAAATTATACCTCCTCCTAAATTACATGACACAGATTACAGCATCTGCAATAAATGTTGACTTATAAAAACAAAGAATTACAGTTGGTCTTACATTTTTAATGTAACAACAAATCACTCACCACACTTTGTCCTTTTACTTTGCTCCATAACAAAAATAATAATTCTCCAAAGCTGTTTCCTGGACAGTGTGCCAAGTGGCCTATGACCCCTGTGAACTCAAAACCCCTGGTATATGTTGTAAAACTGAATTCATTCAACACAGTATTTGGGCGCATTCAACATGAGACTCATTTTATACCGGTTTAATGTGCCATTTTGTTTCTGGAATAATACAAGTTTGCTCGTAAATCCTAAGTAATAAGACTATATATTTTATAGTTGCAAATGAGATAATCTCAAACATTTCTCTTCTACTCTTTTCCTGGTAAGTTTCTGTTAGGATTTTATTTTTATGAGGAATAAAAAAATAGTTGAGGAGAATTGCAATGAGGCTGGGAAGATGAGATAATATGTTTATAAGAGCCTGTTGGGTGTGATTTTTATTTCAAGTTAGTTTTTGGGTAGTAGAATGATGATTAACTTAACTTTCAAGTAAAAGTTTCTCCATTAGGCACTAAAGTTGTGTCCTTATGCGATATAAAATGCATAATTCTTTCCTGGAATTCATTTAACTATTTTTGCTCCTCACTAAATGAGAGTTATCTTTTCCTTTTGTGTCTTTGAGTAAAACTTTGTGTAATTGGCGAACTGCAATGACTGCGAACAGCGTTTATCGCACTTTATCAAGGACAAAAATGAAACAAACGTTACCTTCTTACAACAGTTACTCATATAATGATCATATCGCTCTTATTCTATTCGCTTCATTCCATACCAATATTCAAATTCAATCCAATCCTATTCATCCTTCTTTCCTACTATAATTTTACAAATTAATACATTTCCCAACCTCACAGAGCATCTGCTTAATTGGGCTAAAGTACTCTAGTCCCTTTGTGGCCCAATTAACCAGAATCGACTGTACATCTTTCAAAATATAATACAATGTGGAGAAAAAGAGTCGGTCTTCCTCAAATATTTCTTTAAGGAATGAAATCTCCAATATTTACTTACCATACTTTATCGATTAGAGGCCACAGCCTTTATTTCATTCGGTCACGGCACAAACAAAGAAATGCTTTGTTTACATGCATCCCGTATTCAAGGGTGTCCTTTAATCGATAAAATACTATCTTCATTCAAAAATTAAACTAAACTTAGTTTCAGTTTACAGCTCGTTTACATCACTTTCAACAGCAGTTGCAGTACAAACTGCAATGTAAAATATCCGATTAAGTTTTCCCCTATACACTACAGAAAATAATCACCGAAAAGAATAAAACCAAAAAATGTATCCATTGAAACCAATGTTAATTGATTCTCAAAAAACACAAAAATTTCTAATAACACTATCTCAACCCTACAACTCCCAAGCTCAGGAAAGCTTCGACTTACTTCCACTCCTCTAACTAAATGCAGTCACCAAGAACTGCTCTTCTCTAAATTTCCCCACTCTAGGGATCTTTAACTTGTCCAAGATAATCAGACCAGACACTTTAATTCCCTCAGAAAAAAACTCATTTTCATTGTCCAAAACCACAGAAAAACTTCCACATTCTTTAGAAAGTACAATTTAATTGTTACTAAACTCAAACTAATCTCATCTGACCACTGGTTAGCAGTGGACAGACCAGTGATGTACTTGTTTACTTCTATTTTCATTATATCCACTGTCTCAGTGGTTTTCATCAACCACTCACTTAGAATTGTACATTATCACATGTTTACAAGTGAGCAAAGCTCTGAGAGTTTCAAAACACAAGTTAAAGGTGAGATTATTAAAGATTTCCTTTCACAAAGAAATTTATTCAAATTATTTCATTCATCAATAATTTTCTTGGAACCAAGTGAAGCAGAACTGATTTCTTCCACAATAACAAGTTTTGAAGCTAAGGTAGCGAAAAGAGCGGGTTTTGTTTAGGGACTTGTTCTATAGTTATGGAGGTTCCATCAATGTTTAAAGATGGAATTTTGGTTTGTTGTTATATACTGGGGATACAAAGGCATTGAAAATCAATACTGTATCTGAAATCCATGGGGAGTGTTGGCGTTATCAATTAAAGTGATCGCTCGGACCAATTGCTGCAAATAGGTTGTGAATCTTTTTAATGAAATTTATATTTTTTAACATGGAGGTTACACCTACCTCATCTAGATAAAAAAATATATATATAAAGATTATCTGCAGATTTTTTGAAATTTTTTGAAATTTTTTGAAATTTTTTGAAATTTTTTGAAATTTTTTTTTGCAGTTTTTTTTGGCCGATTTTGTATATATTTTACAATTTTACTTCAAAATCTATAGATTTTCTGCAGTTTAATTTTGAAAAAATAAATATTCTAAGGTTAACCGAGATAATTACAGAACTCACCGTCTTTTCCCTTCAATTTGATTCAAATTTCTATTTACACCTAAAAACACAATTTCAATGTGGAGTAATTATAATTCACAAGCAAATAACTGAGTAAATCAGAAGTGAAAATTCACCGACTGAATTATTATTTCATTTCCTTAATGATTAATAGCAAACCAAAATACAGAACAATGAGCTCTTGCTATCAGTAATTACAGTGCCCGTAATGGAGAAAATTGATTACCAATACTTTACTTCACACGTAAGAAATAATAAGAACCTGGAGCCAAATGGTGAATTGATCGAAATTCTCGACACCATTTAAGACTCATCACTTTGGAAAAAAAGAGGATTACAAGACCTCATGCACTGTTTACAAAACTAAAGTACAGTCGGACCCGCCAGTAGCGACCTCGGCTATAGTGTCAACCCGCTTATAGCGTCACGTTTGATACGGTCCGGCCAACACTTTGACGCTGTAAGCAGATTCGCTTGTAGCGTCAACCCGCTTATAGCGTCAATTTAAGCCCAGTCCCTTGATTGACACTATAAGCAGGTCCGACTGTACGTTCGCAGTTGAATACATACGATACAATAAACACTGTCCTGTTTATTTACGAAAATAATTGATCACTTTCAAATCATTATTAGTACTTAATTTAATCATTTTAAAGTTAGTTGATTATTTTAATCATAAAAGTCCGTAATGTGATTAACCAGTGATCAATTAACCGAAAGGTAATTCAATAATTTCCTTTTAATTAAAAGTTGATCACTTAAAAAAATCAAAATTTCTTTTGTTTGATGGTGATCGTGACTGATCACAAATTGATTAAAAAATGACCATATGATGAAAAAATTACTGAAAATGACTTAAAAATGATCAATATTTTCTATAACGGTGATTTTGAATGCAAAGTACAGTCGGACCCGCGAGTAGCGACCTCGGATATAGCGTCAACCCGCTTATAGCGTCACTTTTGGTGCGGTCCGGC
>JAQIXT010000957.1:0-21070 GCA_034700445.1 Stenotaenia linearis | reverse complement strand
TGCCATTGGATTGGCCACATCCAACTTCCTATAGAACCCCATCATCGCCAGGTTCATATCTGTTGCTGTTTTGAAGACATTGCGGTAAATGAACTCTTTTTCCATCCTGTATATAAAAAATGCAAAATAGTAAAAGATCTGTAAGATGGGCATGATTGTAACAGTAGTATGATTTTAAGAAGAGAAATGATATTGGTTGTTGTATTGTGAACTGTTGTAGCAAGTGGTTGTGTTTTAGTAAGCTCCACAGTTGTGGAAAGTTGTATCTTTTATATTACTTGTATTATTGTGGGATGATTTGTTTTGATATTTTTTGTTAATTAATTATATTACATTATATTAATATTATTATTTAATTACCTTATAAATTATTTTTATCTATTGTTTAATGAATATTTGCTGGAATCATTACAGATCCATTCTCTGTATAAAAAGATGGTAAATACTTGAAACTGACCCATCTTGAAACTGACCCTCCTCTTCATGGGATTAGTCTTGCTGATAATGCTATTATAGGAAATATCCTCCTGAGGCTGCACGTCTCAACAAGGTAAGGTTCATCTAACGCGAACAAAAGATATTTACCTCATCATTGTGGTATGCTTGAGTGATTGAAGTTACACTTTCACAGCAATGATCATTAGATTTACCTACAAAATGTCTCTAATTACCATTTCCTCCAAGGAATAAAGGCAAGGTATTAAATTCAAGTATCAAATACTGAATTTTCAGAGAGTTCTTCAATGTTGTATCGTAAACACTTGACATAAGGATTTAGTACAGCAAAACATCCTTTATTGTTGTTCGTCTTTACAAACCATATACTGCTGATCTATATCCATGGTATCTGATTGGAATACTTAACTGAAAATAATGCCTCTCAGCATTACTTGGGTTTAAATTGAGTTTAAAGTTTATCTAGTTGTAGGCACATTGCATTTTCTCTTATGTTTTTAACCTTTAGCATAATTTAGAGGTTTAAGCTCTGCTCTTGAGTTGGAGTCTTGAAATTTTGAAAGCTCGAAGTCACTGTTCCAGTAGTAAGTCCCACATTAGTCCCAACAGTATACAAAGTTGAAAGAGCTTTCAATTTAAGCTGAAATCATCAACTTTTAAATGAAAAGATGAAATCAATTTTTAAACGAAAAGCTAAAATTGAATTAACTTTTCGTAATCATTCACAATAATCTTCTACTCAAAATATTATATATAATTTGATTTAAAAAAATTATCATTAAACAGTAAATTCATAAAAAATTAAAATCTTATATCCACAAAAAGAAAAAGTCAAGTTTTTTCCTAAAAATTGGTAAAATCGATTTATTTTTATTGTATATAAATACAAAGCTTGAGGGACTTTTTTACTCCCTAGTGCTTTAAGTTCAGTCTTATAATGTCAAAGTTGGCTACTACAACCACACAACACTTACCTTATTCAATTTAGCTGTGAAGACAGAGACAACTGGCTTTTTAAAAAAACATTTTTTTTTAAAAACAAAAGCAAATGCATAGCTCATTAACTTAAGTAAATTTACTTTGTTTTGCTTAATTCTTAATTTATAAAGTCAATTTATCTTTTTGATGTAAGAAGTGTTTTTTTGTATTTTGTTAAAAAAAATAAGATAGATTTGTTTATTTTTAAAATACTTTAATTTTTTACAAAGTTCAAAAAACACGGAAATTTTAATATAACATATCAAGTTGCAAGTTATAAATGAGCATCAAAATATGTGTTGCTCATTCTCATCACCAAATGGTGATAAATAAATGATTTATCTACTCACGAGGAAAAAATGAGCAAAATAGATACTCATTCTAGGCGTGGGGATATTGAAAATCATTCGGACGAGCCGATGCGAGGAAAAATGAACCGTTATAAACATTGTTGATATTTAATAAAAAAAAGTTTTTTTATTTATTTCAATTTAAAAGTCAATGGCTTAAAGATGGAATTTATTAATATTAAATGCTAAATTCAACTATCAATCAATTTTTTTTTTCTTATTAAAATATGACAGGCAGGATATTGACTATTTTCAGCAAATTAAATTTAAATTCTTTTCTAAACTTGTCCTGTTTTGTATTTTGTGAATGCAAACATACAAAAATGTGACATAAGCTTCAAATCACATCGAGTAATCAGAGCAACCTTTATTCTTCTATACAACATGTCAAAACATGAAAAATTGTAATGTTTTTTACCTCTAGATTCAAGCTGTCATTGCTCACAATATATTATCCCTATCCTTGATATATATTTTATAAATTCTTTTCTATTTTGTAAGTCAAATATAAAATTCAGATATATTTCATACTTCTGCTTAATGTCGCTACATTTTTCATTGCTTTGCTTGAATTGCTGTATTGAATATCACGAAGCTTAGAATAATGTCTTTTCCACAAGTTTGTATACCGCTGTGTATAGATAGCCAGACCATTGTCTGAGCTAACCAAGAAGAAACTTCTATTGAATGGACTGAGTGGTGCTGGAAAGTCGATAGAGAGTTTGCGAAGAACAAAATTCTTATCTTGTAACTTATGAATTTCTTGTTAATTATAAACCCGTTACAATTACTGTAAGCGCACCAGAAGAATGAACTGGTCAGTCACGTGACTATGCACTAAACCTGCCTAATTAATTAAAATTATGGGCTATTGGAGGTAGAGATGTACTAAATAGTCATCTATTAATTGTTTTCAGTCCATCTCTTCCTTCAAACACACACATTTTTAATTGATAAGATTGATTTAAGGCACAGTCATGTGACTAGCCGGTTCATTCTCCTAGTGCGCTTACAGTAAGACGCAATTTACAAGCCGAAGGATGTAAGTTTTGTTTACCACAAACTCTCTGTTGTTATGTAAGTGAGCTTCTTATTGTACAATATTTGTTGTTGAAATCTGGTTCATGCAACATTCATACGGATTCATTTTTCCACACATCGTAATTGCCTATACGGGTCAATAACTTTGATCTCGGCATGAGCAATTTATGTATCGCCCAAAAGCAATATCCTGATATGCCAAAATGGTGACATCCACCAAGCCCAGAACATGCAAAGAGAAAAACTTCGAAAAAGAGACTTGAACTAGAGCTCGAAATACATCCATGTGGCATCGCAAACGATGGGACACCTAACATCAATTTGAGAAAAATACTGTTTGAACATTCTCCCTTACAAACCACATGTAAACAATAAAACAGTATAAAAGAGTTGAGAGTTCTTTCAGTTGTCAAACACGCCTTTTAATAACTCAGTCGTCGTCCGAGGAATCTTCGGTCCAGTTGTAAACTGCTGGTTGTCTTTGTCGTAATGCTTTTTGGTAGTTTTCTTTCCGGGAGTAGTGATCTAAAAATTGATTATGATTAATAGAGATTCAAATTAAGTGCTTTTAAGTGGGTTGTACTGATCAGGAAAAAGCATTGTTGCTGTTTAATTACAATTAAGTGGAGGAATTTGTATCGATTTTGTAATCTGCATAATCTGATGGTCTTTTAGGAGGGGTAATTAGCTAAAATGGAATTTTTTTAAAGGGAAAAGATATTTTTGGTTGTAATTGATTTTTAGGTAATGTAGTAGTTTATGCAAGTAAAGGTTTTTGTACGATGTTAGTAGAAGTAGTATTAATGAAGCCGTGAAATGAAAATTAAGAATGTTCCATTCAATTATTTATACAAATTTAAACTTTAAATTGCAATTCCTTTCTGTAATTATAGTGATTTGGCTGCCTTTATTCATTCCTTTATTCATTCCTTAAAGGAGAAATGAAGTTGCAAAGAAACGCTATGATAGAATTACTACACTCTCAACAAAAAAGATATAAAAAGTCGCATATGTATGTATGTGGAGACATTCTTATACTTTTAAAGGTACAAAACATATATCCGTCTACATACCTTATGGCTTTTATACCTTTTTTGATGAGAGTTTACTTAATTTTGCTGTAGACTTGTCCAATGTTTCTGTAAACTTTTGTCATAAACTATATCAATGAAAAGAAAAGTCACACTATAGATTTTTAACAAAATTTTACTTGGTTTGTTTACTTTTTCATTCAGTGTCTTTTAATTGCTGATCAAATAAACGAAGCTTTAACTTTGTTTTGATTTTTGCTTCCCCGAACAACAGATTTTCAAATCCAGAAAACAGACGTGTAAGATCGTATTCATAATACATTCCCGGACAAATTTTTTGCCCCACTTGAGATTTTAGTGACTATGAAATTACTTACGAAACAGGTTATAATATACACATTTAATGAGATTTTATCAAATTAAATCAAATGTATTTACAAATAATAATTAATTTTTGATCAATTTTTTGATTTTTCAAAATATTTATGGACAATATTTTTGCACCAGTGTCTGTTTAAAGGAAACAATAAGAGTTTGTGACATTTAATCACTATTGGATCAGTCCGCTCTTTAAATCATGCACTGTCAAGAGTAATTTTAAGGAAAATTTTACTTGGTTTGCTTACTTTTTCATTCATAATCTAATCTCTGCAATTAATGATCAAGCAAGCGATGCTTTAACTTTGATTTGATTATTGCTTTCCCAAACACCAGATTTGCAAATCCAGAAAACAGACATAGGATCATAATAGCATTTACAGCTTTGCAATAAAAATATGGTAGCAATGTAATTTGAGTGAATGAATGATACTTGAGAAGAGAGAAAATGTTATAGTCACCAATTACTAATTACTAATTGGAAACTTCTTTCAATTAAAAATAATAACTAATGTAATTACCGCACAGATAATTAGATCTTTCATTTTTTCTCTCATTAATTCAAAAAGACTTCAATAATCCCTTTATCCCCAAAGGTCGTCCCTTTTCCTTGCTTGGATTTATATTTATAGTTATATCAAAAGCTGCGTCCAATCCAGAACATTTGACATTTTATTTTGCTTCTTATTTTAGCAATATTTCTTTTATTTGGCTATTCAACGGTTTTCTTTCCTTTCATTGCTAATATGGCAATTGATAGAAGGCTCCACATCTTGAAAGGCGCTAACACTTTAAAGATCAGCTCATATGCCCTGCGCACTGTGGTGGCAAAATGTGTTGGCAGTGAGTTAAGCATTGCTTCATTGCACAAAGTTTAAATTTAGATGCACTCTTGATTCCTTTGTAACCCTCTATTGAACGAACAAACATTTTTGAAGCAAAATGTTTGCACAGTAGTCAACTTTTATTAGCTTTTTAAAATTAAACTTTAGGAAAAATCAAATTGTTTGCTGCCAATATACTTGTATGGGTAACTGGAATTTTGATTGCTGGAATGATAATTTCCAGATGAATAAAGCTGGAATTTTGATGAAAAATCTTACAGAAAAGAAATTAAAAAAAACAAAAAAACTTGTTATTAAGTTTTAAAAGGTTCTGTTTTTGGATTAAAACCGAAGGATTTGTTTACTTTTTTTGTTTACTTTGTTGATTAAAGATTGGTTTGGATAAATGTGGTTGGTTTTACGTTAAGTTATGTGACAGCAATTAGCCACAAAATGGCTGTATCCTAGTTACTAGTAATTTGCCTTTTCGCACCGCGACATGTCATCACCGGCGTGAAAATGAACGCGAGCGATGCGTTGTGCGATTATTTTTACTGCTGACAGCAAATCGCTCGATGCAGGCTGAAAATGGCGTTCAGCAAAATGCACCTTAAAGGCCGGTGACAAAGGTGAATGTGAGTATATAGCTGCAAGAGCTTTAAAGTTGCAAAATTGCTTTGTACGAATACGAAAAGCAATGCAAATATTTAATTTATTTTCATCTCGTTTTGAGTTTGAAGTGTAGATAATATTGATATTGAATATGCGTGTGTTTTGAATAAAGTATATCAAGTGCAGTGATTTTTTGACTGATTAGCTTGCTGAAGGTTATTATCGTGACAATATCGATGTTGTGTTGGATTCGTCTGATTGAGATGGATGTGATAGAATGGACATTGGAGTAGCCAATGTTGACACGTCAACCGCAACTTAATCAAAATTTTGATTAAAAATGTTTTCTTCTTCAGCAATATTTATTTTTTACTTGCAAGCAACAAAATAACTTGATCTATCGGTGATTGATTGAAACTGTTGCAAATAGCTGAAATAAGATGTATGACTGGAAAAAATAGATTTATAGATTGAAAAACGTGAATAAACTAAAAATAAAAGTGCCAATGAAATTTGTAAATCATTTTATAAAAGTACCACTATAATTTTGATAAATACCATTATCAATAATTGATTTGTTTATTAGAGATTTGCAATTTATAATAAATATAAATCTATAATTTTTTTCCTTCTTCAACAAGTAATTATTGGGTGTACTACTTGTTAGCAGTAGACAAGTCTGAGACGTTATTATCATTCAGATTAGAAATAACTCTAATTTACTGACTACCATAACGATAATAACAGAAAAGTACTGCATTCTCGTTCGCAAGAAAGAGAAACCGCATTTATGTGTAATGCAGGGGAGTCCTGTTAAAGACATGCGCGCAATGACTGAAGCTTGCTTTCTATTGCCTTGGCAAAACGACTTCTGTTACCGCACATTAAACGTGACCTACGTGCTGGCATTAGTGCTGTATTCCAGAAGAAACCCGTAAAAATTTTATCATAAATTTCCTTGATATTTCCAAATGGGCAAAAATTTGAGAGAAATTATATAATTAACGTTACAGTTGAATAATTGCAACTTGCCATCGCAATTATTTAATGTCGAGAATTGCGGAAATATATAACATTCCTTAAATATTAAATCCATTGAAAAAAAAATTTGATTTATATTACGGACGATTGTCAACTTGATAAATTGTTTACCACCGATGAAACTCGGCACACTTCTGCTCGAGATGCGTTCAAAAAATGATAAATAACGAGCAAAACGTAAGTTCTAACACCATTTTAATCTTAAATTTAATGAGAAAAATACCATTTAACCTTTTTCTTTAATGAAAAGAGGTTAAGATTAAATCCTTTTTCATTAACCCGACATTTGACGCTGTAAATTCTTAAAAATAACAACAAAGATTGTTGTTAGTTTCCATCACGCCCTGAACTTTGAATTTTATTTCCTCGCCTTCATTTTCTCATTGATACTGTAAATCCTTCTCCGCAGGCCAGAATTTTCTAGGAATCGAAATTAGGTTCAATTCAGAGCGGATGTTTTGTGATGTTAGTGAATTGAAACCTTTGGCTACAGGCAACAAGTATGAAAGCATTGTTCATTTGCATTCTGTTTGGTGTTATAGAGGGAGGAATTTATTTTTAGCTGGAAAAAAAAATGTGATTGAAATTTTTTGCTTTGTAATAAATAACACGTGTTGAAGGATGGTCGCGATAAATTATGAAATTCTTGACGAAATTCTTTATGAAGCAAAAATTAATTTTTTCAATGTTTTTAATAGGATGCGTAAATGGAATTTTAAAGGGAAATTTGTATCAATGGAGCGTAGTTACAGCTCATTAAGGTGATGGGCAGCAGCCATATTGGAATTTAATTCTAAAGCAAATTAAAATTAATATGGAAGTCGGGTGAACCATTAAAATGTTATTGTGGTCATCTTATAACAAAAGTTCTAGAATATTTTTTTGAATTTGATGTAAAATCAATCTTTAGCAACTTTAACAGTGTAATACAATAATGGGAAATGTAAGAATTCTTACCATTTGTCTAGACTAAAACCTGACTCTTAAGAAACCTGACATTTTGGACATTGTAATGGAATAGGAACAGCTTAGGTTATTGCCTCGTGCACCAGCCTTCATCCCATTCGCTGTGATGGGTTGAGCAAAATGAATGATTTGCTGAACCGCTGCTAACCTTTTTTGGGTCAGCAAGACGCGAGTCCCCCCGCCTCATCGCCCATCTTTTGTAATTTGATGAACCTGAAAATTCTCGGTTAACATCTTCAGACAAAGGAAATGGTAAATAGCTTGGACTTCACATATTCACTGCTGCGGGGCGATGTTATCTTAAAGTTACTCTGCCCCAGATTTAATAAAATGGCGGCAAATCACTGAGGTTTGCTAACAAACTATTGTTGTAGATGAAAGTTGTGAGGCTATTTTTAAGTTTACCCTACACAAGCTTTGCACAATGTGCCATGATTTAGGGTGTATTGTGTTGTAATTCACTCAGGCGAAGTAAATGTGGCATCATAAACAAAATGGCTGACAATGGTGCAACAATATTCAACAATATCTGGTTTTAAAAGAAATACATATTTAATATTTTGGAGTTTGATCATTAATTCTAATTGACAGATTTTCATGAAAACTGCACGAAATTTGAATAGAAATCAATCATTAATGAATTAAAAATAATTTGAATTATTCAAAAATTGAAATAAAATAATAAACTTACGAAATAAGACTAACAATGAAAGATTGCCTACAGTATTTCTGTTACTACTGTATTATGAAATGTAAAAATTTTTATTTTCTGTTAATATATTTATGCTTTTAAAATTAATTTTTTTTAAAGTCATTTGTTTTTCCACAATTTTTAATCTTGGCAATTAGTACATTTTAATCCTGTACTTCTTCTTATAGGATTATCTAAACTAAGCTTTCTGTTTTGCCAATATAATTGAATCTAATCAGATTCAGCGAATCGGAATGACAAGAGACAGAAAACTATATCCACTCGCTATCGAATACCTTATCATTCGGACAATTAAAAAGTCGGATAATTAGAATCCCTAGTTTTCTACAACTGATGATGTCATCCATCGCAACGCATTGCTCAATTTACCATTGTAACGAACGGCTTCGTGAGATGAAGTTAACGAACGTAATTTAAAGTTAAAAACTTTTCATCCAAATTTGATACCTCAAATGCTACCAAGTTCGCTTTTAAACCCATAAATTTCTTCTTAATATAATCATAAAATGCACTTTAAATTGACAAATGTTTCTTGACATGTATAATAAGTAATCATTAAGAGAAGCATCGCTTCAAAAGCTTTTATATTATGATAAATTACCTTCGCAGAACTATTATTTTTATTATTATTATTTTTATAATTTTAATTGAGAAATAACTCCTTTATACTTAACATTTGGTAAAACCTCTCTTTAAGTCTTATTTTTCAATTTCAGAAAAATATTTCAATTATAAAGAATCATTTTTCAAGTAATTAAGCCAGTACTGCAGTCTGGAGCAGCTACTCCTCAACATGAGCCAGAGTAATGCTCAAGTCTCATCTGGAAGATTAAATACTGAAGTTACGTGTAAAAGACTAATGACTGCTAGTAGTTCCCTCTAAGATAACCGCGTGTTAATTGTACAAGCTAAACTCAGATTAATGCTTAACAAGGTTAGTTCTATTAGCCGTAAGGATTTTCTTCCCAATTAACTGGGAAATTCAACTGAAGTTTAATTATAAACTTAACTTTAGTCTTTGTAGATTAACTATTTCCCTGTCATAATGGTAATTGAATTATAAAATTCTCAGTACGTCAAAGATTTTTTTTACGATAAGGAAATATGAGAACAAGCCTTGGAGTCTTATGGAGTCCCTGGGGGTCCTTAATCCCTCACTGATTTCGCGACATGCCCAACTGCAAACTTCACCAAGAGATATGCAGCTTGAATATAAATATGTGTACTTCAATTTAGTCCGTAAATGACACATGTCAATGTGAAATTTAAAATTCATGAATGCGCAATTGACGTTTTTGATGTTATAACACAAACTTTGGTCAACTTCAATCTCCTGGCTATGAATTTTCTTTGATATTGTAATATTTAAATATTTGTCTTATTCTCATTTTCATAAATTATAACAAATTTAAAATTATTTTATTCATAAAATATTGCAGGGTGAATGAATCTAGAAATTGAAACTGAAGTTTACAAAGTGAATTAATTTGTTTTCTATTGTTTTAATTACTAAATTGCTTCATTTCCTTGTAAGAGTACAACCCAAAAAAGGTGCTCGCTTTGAGTGCAAAAGTAGGTAAGACCACAGCAGCTACTCCCTATCGGTTACATTACTAATTGGTGATGGCGTGCACCAAAGCCATTAAGTTAGTGACTAGTGCGTTGCTAGGAAAAAGCATGAGCGAGATCCTCCCGAGAGTATTTTTTTTAAACATCGCAGTTAAAAATAGACCTATTGATATCCGATAAACCGGTTGCTCTTAAAATACGTGCGAATTAATGGAGACTTAGTGAAAACTTGGAACCAAGTTACCAAGTTGCAAATGTCGTAACTTTGAGAAAAAGTGGTACAAACTAATTTCTTCTTGGTTAGTTTTGATGAGCATGCGCAGAAGTTACTTCCGTTTTTTGTTCGTTGGACCAGTTGTACGAAAAGCTAATCCGCAACAAACAGAAACTTGGTTTCTTAGTAAGTTGGTAACTTGTAGTTTCAAAGTTTAATAGTTCGGGTAAAGTCAACTCAAATAGAGACCGAACCTCGACAGAATGGGTCAGATAAGATAGGAATAAAAGTTATGGCAACCAATCGTACCTAGGGTTAAAAGTCAGTCATGATTAGTCGCGCAGTTTTATATAGGTCAATAATACATATCAACATGTTTGACCTTCGATCCCTAAGTGCTATTAGCTGTTACAAGTTACAATACCACTCCCTTCTATCCCTCGGGTTCCGTTTCTCTTTGACATAACTTTAACCGAAATGCTAAGTTACCAACTTGAAACCAATTTTCTGTTTGTATATCGTTAAGTCAGTAGCTCGGTACCAAGTTGCCGCCAAGTCTCTAATGATAAAATTATATAAAAACCTTTCACAAAGTACTTGAATGAAGAACACCATCAATTCTGCATTGAGAGGGACTAGCTGGTGGCGTAGAACCGAGACTTTTGCCCAATCCGGAATCAGAGTCCGGTGAACAAGTCCCTTCCTTACTTAGTCCTCGCTGTTGCGGTGAAGGTGGTACGTGGGACAAAAGACTCACGTGGCTGTGACCAGGCGTCGGAGAAGAAGGCCCGCTTCTGCTCCCACCTTCAGGACGTTCCACCACTCGCAGATGCATGGACTTTGAGGGGAACTCGGGTTGCGTGCTCGTCCTGTTGTTCTCCTTCCCCGGCTGAGGTGTGGGCGGTCTCTGCTCTCCGGTCATGGCTCCCGTCAGGTTCTCGAAAGAGATTTTGTAAATCCGGAACGGCTTCGATTCTTGAGTCGCTGACGAAGATACGATGCTGGGGGTGGTGAGACCTGAAATTTGATGATCTGAAATTTAATTATTTGATTAGATAGAGTTAAATGTTATTGATGATGTAAGCGGTTCCATTCTTTTAATTAACTCGGAAAATTATGGGTCTGCGAGTGTTTGCAATTAAAGGAGAGGATAGGGGTTGGTTCGGGCTAATAGATGTTAATAGAAGAGATAATTAAGGATAATTTTTTGTGTGTGGAAAATTCATTTAATTTGATATTAGGGTTAAATGTAGTCATTTCTGTATTGGTTGTAATGGAAACTGCAATTGAAAGTCATCAACTTGTGTTTCGAGTTGCAACCGAATTTCCTGAATTTAGAAATTCATTATAGTGTTGCTAATGACTGCACGACTTTTAACAATAGCTGGCGTGTAATGAATACTGAGGAGAATCGAGACGGACTCGGGAATTTGGAGGAGGAAGGGTGACTCGTGACTCGTGACATGAATTAATGTAGTTTGAAGTGCATTTTATCTTTTTAGTTGGGTATTACATTTCGTTAAGGATGTAACGAAGTTCTAAACAAATAGAAGCTGTTTTCGCTCTCTATATCTCGTCAGTCTTTTCTGCGAGTTAAGCCAAATAAGAAATGGTTAAAAAAGATAAACTGCGATTCAGTTCTTTCGAATTGGAGTTTCAAAGGATACAAAAGGAAGTAACGAAACTTTAAGCTGACTTGGGGAAAGTTTGTTGATTTGGTCAAATTAATTGAAATGTTTGGTATTTCCAACTTCCGAACTTTTATTTAAAGTTATGAATTGTGATACCTTCATATCGCTTAGCGTTAGTTTGCTTGAATAAAATTTAATTCGGTCTACCACTGATAAAGTTCAGCAATAATGTGGTTGTTTTATTTCGCTTCACTGCACAGCTCCACTGCTGTGCTCGTCAGTAAGTCAATTGTAAACTTCTGCTAGGACAGTTTTGAACGTATCGTTTATTTGTTGATTGAAGCAGCAAGGGATTTCGCATTGATTTTTAATGAGTTAAAGTTATAAACTAAAGCTAAGGGGATGTTATCAAAACATTAACCTTAAAGGCTTAAAAAAATATTGTTGTATTTAGTGATTTTATAATTTTCCGATAATTGTTCCATTCTAAATTAAACTCCCTTATCTTTATTCTGGAAACGTAATTTTATTCTATTCAGCCTTACAGGAATTAACATATAGGCTTAACTCTTAGAAAACCACAACACTAGTGAATCCTATTGATCTTGAGAATTTTTTTTTCCTTAATGACGTAACTCTTATTAATTACCCAGAATACTTTGTGTACATTGTCGCTAGAATAAAGGTGAGTTACGTCAACGTTAATGAAAATGTCGTAAATCCTCTTTAATTCCAATTAATGCCTACTCTGTATTCTCAACGAGGTGAGTAATTTTTATAAGAAGCAAAGGAAAAAAGCAAAATAACAACTGGATAAAGATTGATGAGAAGTGCTACTTGATCTCTATTTATAAATAAATTTAGTTGGGGATTTAATGAATGTTTACGAAACTGACTAAAGTGTAAAAATAGAATTTTGCTCTATGTTATTTAATGTTTCAGTCACTATTATGCAGGATGTTTGTAAAAGGATATGAGTGAGTCAAAATGAAAACAAAGACGACCACAAGAAATTATGCTCAAGCACGAGTGAAGGGGAGAAGCCTAACTAAGTGTATATAAAAATAACGAGCGTATTTTTAAAGAACTAATATTTTACTTAAAGTTAACATAAATAAAGTGATAAAATGTCTACCCACGTACATTCAAAGTCTCGATGACTTGAGTTGTCAGTGGTTAATGCAGATGTTAATTTTGGGGTTACAAAACATTATTTTTTGAAAAATTAAAAAATGTTTATTTCTAAATTCATTTCTTCACCTTTGCACTTTTACCTTATTGCTTTTTGTAAATACTGCAATTTATACTACAAGTTGTAAAAGTCGACTTAAGATAATCGGAAATGCCATAAAACACATCAAAAACATATATAGGAATATATTTCATGGAACTTGTTGGATATTAGTTGATTTATACTTCACTGCAGTACATAGAATGGGAACTGCTTAGGAATTCCACATAGAATACCACATTTATGAACCTAATTTAGATAGTTGTGGAAATGTAAGTAAAGAGTTTGCAGAGAATAAAACTTATGTCTTATAAATTCCATGTTTTATTTAACAGGGAGGGAATTTAAAAGTCGCGAGTCAAAACTTGTTTTCCGCAAACACAATTATCTAATTTATAATTAACTTGACTTTTCAAAAGACTCGTAAGTCATTTTGACTTACATTTTAGACTTTGAAGGCACTTAGTGTTTCACTCTAGTGGATCATTTTCAAATTTCAAGTATACCTTTTGTACACTAGAATAGCACAAAAGAGTAAGTTTCATGCAAAGCAATTTAAAAAGTGTTGCAAACGTATGGAGCCCAGTAGAGCACTGTTTTCAAAACTTTTAACTATGTAATCCATTCTATTCAGTTTCTAAATTCCCTAGGATATTAAAGAAGATCTTGGAATTAAACAACTACTATGGATTTAGAAGGATTACTAAATACAATAAATGCTAAGTGCTTGAATTTTAAAACAGTTTAGGCAAATTAAATATTTAAATTTCAATTGTTGCTAAAGTAATTGATGACCTTTTGTGCTTTAAAAGACCAAGTTTAGGACTTGAATAACAAAGAAAGTAGAAGAAAGAAGCAAGTGAGCCATGGGATTTGGACGAAGCTCAAGCTTGAAAATAAATTTATTATCATGCAATGTACTGTAAGTTACAATTTATGAAACAGTTTTTGTTCGGACTTGTGTTTTATCAGTTTTTAAAGGAAGTTTGAGGAAATTTTCCTTGTCTGATTGAAAGTGACTGCAATTGTAAAGGGAAAAGTAAGATTTTTTGTTTGTTTTTACTTGATAAAGTGCACCTTTGTAATTGGGGCAAACAGATGGTGAAATTTGATTAAGAAAATGTTAGAGTGCATTGATAAAGGCGAAATAAAGCAATGAAGTGATAACTATCAAAAGCCTTGTTAAGCTTAGAATCGGGTAGAAAACAAGTAAACAAGTTTAATCTTATTCGTACGTCTAGGGAAATAATCCCTTTATCTTGAATTTAAATGGTTTGTAACACCTGGCTTTGTTCCACGAAGAACGATCCTAGATATGTAAATTTTTTTTTTTTTTTTTTGCTAAGAAGATGCATCTATCTCCGGAGTACCGCTGTCATGTTCTAACTCAAGATTGCGCAGTTTTTTTAATTTTTCTGACAAGAGGCACTGAAACGTTGCAAAATTTACTACGGTAGTTTAAAATGGATGATTTGAAGTAGTTTTTAACTTCGGTTGTTGCATATCTTAATGGAACAGTACAAATGTAGAAATGGGCTCTTTTGTTTTATGTTACCGAAGTTCAAATCGTGAGTTTTGAAAAGCTCGACGTATTATATCGTTCTGTATTCGGGTGAAAATAATTTTTTTTTTATCGGAAAATTTAAGGTAAATGCAAAATAGGATAATATGAGCTTTAAAGCTCATATTGGTCTTGTGGAGTGTTAATGTTGTTTTAAAATTAAATTTGTGAAATTTGTAAAGTCAATCAACTAAAATTAAATTTAAATGGGAATAAATTGTATTTATTAAAATTAGGTGAAGTAAGTTGAATTTAGTTCTGCAATTAAGTTTACTTAATTGACAGAAATAGCGAAACTAGTTTAGTTTATTTTAACCGCTTTTCTCAATTAAAAATTAGGGAAAAATAAATAAACAATGTTTCTAACAAATTTCACTTGGGATATAACTTTGTAATTCTTTGCTTGTTAGAATCAAGATTACTTTTTTTTTTTTACAGTATGTTCTATTTTTAAAGCGATTTTACCTGTTACAACAATTGTGGGACTTCAACTTTAACGTTTCTTTGGGAATTTGCTACTTCACTCGCGTTGTAAACAATTGGGTGGAATTATTCAACATGATTGGTCATCACCGAGTAGAATGGTAAATTTATTTAATTTTTGAATTTTTATTCAATATTTATAGCAAATTTTTTGGATTTTTGTTGGTATGTTTATTTCAAATTGATTGATGTCGCCGCGATGTCTAATTGAGAGCTATTAAAATTTTATAATTGATGAAATAAGATTCTTAACTTTTAAAACCGTAAAGTATAGAAAAAATTCCGCCGTCTAATTAATTGAAAATTGTTGTTTTTATTTTTATAATTTTAATTGAGTAAAATGGAATCAAAACAAACCAAAAGCGTTTTCCTTGTTGTTCAGTGGTAACAAAGGATAAATAATTATTTTAATTGAAATAATATGTTTTTGGTTTTTTTGTTCAGTTCACAGTATGTTTGTAATTTTCTAAAATTAGGTTTTTTATCAAACTTAAGGAATAAAAAGTTTGGCAACGGAAAATGCAATTTAATCTGTTATTTCAACGAAGGAAAAGAAATATTGATTGCTGTATGTTTAGCAATCTACATTTTTTAAGGAAAAACTCAAGATCTCTAATAACTTACTTACGAGAAATAAGGAAATTGAATTTACTGCATAAGTAAAAATTCAATCAAATTTTTATTTTCACCACATTTGATTTTTGTAAATAAAAAACGATAAAATCATTGATAAAGATAAAAACTACTCAAAAATCTATAACGAGATAAATTTCACCCACAAACTATGTAAATTGAAGAATTTCAAAACACCGAAATCCTTTTACTTGAGTAAATTCAACACTTCTCTTTACTCAAAAACACTTATCAGATAAGCAAGCACATATTTCCATTCAGTTCCTTTAGGTTTCAGGTTAGTAAACACCCTCGACTGACAGCTCCCTTTAAATTCGGGATTTACTTAAACTTTACAATCATTTCATTGTGTATTTAACAAAAAGATTGCGTAATTTTCTAAAGATTACAGGTCAATCTGTGCTGTATTTGCATCTAACTTGTAAATCAATGCACTTAGAATTCTAACAACATTTAAATCTCAACACATTAGAATTTCAAATTAGAACGTAAGGCGGTTAAGGAATAAAATAAATGACGATGTGTTTACGGTAAATGAAATTTTATGCATTTTCTGATCAAAATTCACTGAATACTTGAGAGAAATGGATGTCGATTTATCAAATTGTAAATTATAGCCTACCTTGAACATTTTTCTTATTGTCATCAATTGCAGTTTATGGTAAAGTGTTGAATTTAAGAGAGATAAAGTGAGTTATTGTATTTCTAAACAGATTTCACGCAATAAAATATAGAACTGTCAAAACAGTTTAACACGCGTTTACAAGCGAGTGGTGAAATGCACAATGGAAGTGATAAATTAAAAGATATTAATATGAAATGAATGTGAATAATTTAACGCAATTACAATTGAAATGAATTGAATTGAAATTAATAGTGGAGTGAAAGTTTTTTGTTTGTTTTTGTTCTTAAAGATGAAATTTAGAAACCAAAGCTTCAAAATGTAAATTGGCTATTAATTATGTCAGGTTTGGTATATAAGTATTAAATCATAATTTTGAATTTGTGGGGAATTTTCTGAATTTTCTGGTGTTTGTAATAGAAAAAGTGTGATTTATTTTTAATGTGTGGTGTTTAAGCTAATTCACAGTTTATGAGTTTTGAAAGTTATAGCAACCTTGGTTAAACACATCGCTTCCCTCATCATTTTCTAACGTAATTGCTCGTGCAATGGGTGGGCTGCTCATTTATAAGCGTTCCGCTATTGTCAAATGTGAATCTGACGTGAAATAAATATTATAGGTTTATGTCATTTCTGGCATAGTAAGTGCATAGCGAGATTTTACGTTCAAGGTGGAGCTCTCTTCAGTGTGTTCTGGGAGGATTAATCTTTGACATTAATTTGTAGTGATGTCAGATTTCAAATTTTAGTTCAATCATTAGAAAGGTTTAATTCGATTCGTTTGTATAGGATGAAATGCAAACTGGATTGAAAATATTTAAATAATTAAATTACAGATTTATCTTGTAATGTAGTAGATGTTATTTCCTTCAGTAATAATTGTGAGTTTTTACAGCGCTTAAAAAAAATTTTTTTTTCAATCTTGCTCATGCATTTACTCTACGTAGTCGGAAGATAGCGCTGCGTGTTGAGACTCAGGGATTCAGTTAACTCGCATTCAACAAGTCACGTGTCAAAGTGATGGGAAAGATGTAGCTTTAAAATCACTATTTCAAATGTGATATTTAAATGTCTTTAACTATATTAAATTTAAATTTCTTAACGTCTGAAGGCAGCACTTCAAAGCTTGGGATTGATGGAAGTTGGCAACAAGCAGCTTACAGACTACTTTCAAACAAAATTTTTAAAAAATCTGAAATAAAATTATGCAAATAATTTGTGAAGTAATTGGTGACCTTATATCCTAACTTTTACTAGTACTTTTTAGCGAAAACAGGATATTTTGGGGGGGAAAACAGGAAGTGAAACGTCATTTGGCTAACTCAATTTACTAGCTCTTGGGTGTTAACAAAAGCTAGCAGCTATGTATGTTGCCTCAAATCTAGGGCGAATGAAGCTTTTAACAAGTATTCGTTTGCTTAAGCGTAATTGGCAGGCGGCTTTCCGCAAACCAATTTCAAAATATGATGTTGGCAAAACCGGCGCCGTTCGAAAATTCTTGATTACATTTAGCAGCGCAGATAAATCAAATTGAATAGAAATTGTTGTTAACTTACAGTGAGGGGATGGAGGCGGGGAAAGGCTTGGGTCCCTTTCAAGTTTATCAACTTTAACTCGCTCGCGAGTCATTTGGATGAATTCTGGTGCTGTTGTTGCAAAATATATATCGTTCTGAAAAAAGTTGTTCAAGTGTTTGAGAATTGTGTCTGAGTAAATTGCAGGACAATGGTTTAAAGTAAATTGCAAAATTTCAAATCATCTATTTTAACCAATAATAATGCAAAGGGACGTCAGAGATAAGGAATAGCCGGAGGACACCCAGTTGGGCGGCATCCAGTTGCATAAAATTTGAACGATTCTTCGTAACCAAACGTAATGATTACAGTTATCAAAGTGAAGAATCTTTCCAATTGGCCAAACTTTTAGCACAAAGATGTCAAAAGTTGGCACGAGCTTTTCATGCTCCTTATCTTCCAATTCTTCCTCTGCTTCTGTAACATCAATTACATGTTACGTGTATGAAGTAACCGTTCAATTACATTTTAATAATTTAATTTGAATTGTCCGTAATTTCCAAAACTTTAAAACCATTGCACATTGACCCTTAAAGAGAAAAGAAATGAAATTTTTGGACATGAATGTGTAATTTCATTTTAAAAATTGGTAAAATTTAAAAATTAGCTGCCATTTTACTTCACGCAATGCTTTGTGTTGCGGGCTTTCACGCCACAAGGGGCAGCTATTTGATTTGACGTCAGCCAATGTCAATTGCATTTGTTGCTAACAGGTGGCGTAAAGTTCTCTGCAAGTTCTCACATTAATACGTAAGCTGAGATTACACATTCGTGTCTGAAAGTAATTTTCTTTTCCGTTCAATTTTTTTTTCGATTCTCATAATTACTTTGGAGGTTATTAATCTCAAAGTAGGCATCACCATTGTATGAACTAAATTGCCATTGATTACTAATCGAATTTCAATGGAATCACTTGTGAAGGCAAGGATGTACGGGAAGGCACAAACTGGAAAATAACAACGCGATTTTAGTTTTTAAAATCTGTTTATTGTTTTGCATTTACCTATAGCTTCAGGTACGGAATTCCAACTGAAATCGAATTCCGTGGAATTATCTTCAGTTAATTTTTGAAAGTGGCATGTGTCTGTAATTAATCCAATCAGTTACGTGTACCACTAAACAAAGTAAAACGTAATTCTTACGATTGTAGCAAAGTAGAAGTTCAGCTTCATCATCTTCGTAAACGTCTATTGCCGTCACTAGATTTATTAACTATTACGAGAGCAAAATTGAATTCAGTAATCACGGTAACGGTAAGGTATGAGACCTTGCTCCCATCTGCTTGAAAAAGCCTGAGTGTGTCTCCGTTCTTCTCGTTGATGAGATCAAATTGGTGCTTGTAACCCACGCATATTTGATTATCACCACCGGGCGTGGAACTGTCCACCAAAGTCATCAGGGATGGAGATTCAGCAACAGGTAATTCCTGTAAAATGAAAATTTAAAAAAATGTAGTGAGTTTACAAGATAATGGTAGAATTTTGAGTTGAATTAGAATTAAATTTGGGTGCCCACAGTTCGTTTTATTACATTTTTTTAATGTAGAAAATGTTTCATTTATAGGACAGGAGAAAATGGTTAACAGATAATAGATTGATAATATTATCTTTGATCTTGACAAGATTTTGGCTTAAAGTACAACTGCCGAAAACATGGCATAAACTTGTTATCAAAGATTTGGTCTCATATTTGAAGAAAATTGTTGTTTTTTTTCGTTTATAGATAGATTGTCAATTCGAATATCATTTTCAAGCTACCCAAACGCAAGATAAGGGAAAATTATAAAGAAACTTAATCACAAATCAAATATAAAACTGAAATCTTAAGTTATATCTTCTCTAACGGCAGCATTAGTACAAGGAACATTGTAAAGGAAGGCTCCGCAAACTCTAATATGTCTACAATATCAAAATTTAAGGTAAAATGAAAATGTTCTCACGAGAGCAGTTAGGTTCAAATGACCACATTCTATCCACTCATTGCATTGACTTTGGTTTACAGTATCTAAAATTGGTTTGATCAATGGTACAAGGTGTATACAATGCACATGTTCCACCTAGACAAATGACCTAATGGTAGTCTTACCACCAATTTAACTTTAAATGATGGATGGGATTTCCAAGAGGTTTTTTCCCCCCCTTTATACCCACTGTTATTTTAGTACCTATTGTTAATGTATTGGGAATTTGTTCACAATCCATTACTCAGAAACGGAATCGATCCCACATTATAATTTAAATTACTTGACGAGTAATTGACGAATCATTTATATGAATAAATTGTTTCAAATATCAGCAAATGAAAGCTAATGGGTGATTTGGCCCAGTTACTGTGTTTTAATTGTAATTTGTACTAAAAGCTAGTAATTGGAGCTTAAAATAAAGTCTACAATGGTGACCTTCAAGCGTAATGATTATTTAAAATAGGTATTGGTTTAATGGTCGTTCGTTAACTTTAAAGTTTTAATCGATCGCACTGAATTGAAATGTCGTTTGACAATAATTACTAAACGTTAGTCTAATCTAATAATGTACGTTACGAGGGATTGGTTCTCAATATTCTGCAATCTTATTAAAGTTGGCTTAAAGTTGCATTGAAGATTGCTCCTTGCTGGGACACAGTGGTTTTATGTTTATGCAGTTTAACGCCTGCGTGATTTCGTGCCTAATACAAAATTCAGATGCCGGCAGGAGAATCCATTACATGTTCCTCGGAATTTACCTCAAAGAGAGTTTCAGGTTGTTGTGTTTTTACAATGCTGCTTGTAAATTTATTGCGGTAACACTAGTCATAAAAGTACCAAATGCGATTTACAAAGGCATTTAAACTTTGTTCCCAATTAATAAAAATATAATGCAGTGAGATTACCAAAAGCATTTAAGTTGTAATTCTGTTTTATGCATTTATTATAATATTCTACAGATTCAAGTTGTGCTGAATAGATATTGCATGAATTTTCTGTGCGGAAGTTGTGCAATTACATGCAAAATTTTAGCGTTTGCAAATGTCTCTTTTGGAAAATAAATTCGGCGAGTGCTTATGACTGTGCTATGTATCTAAGCTTTTTAGAGTTCCCATTAGCTATTCGGCGGCCGGGGAGGTTCGCGGGGCATGCGGTTGAAATCTCCGTCAAATTCTGGTCAGGGACCCCCGAAACGGAAGC
>JAQIXT010000956.1:0-21084 GCA_034700445.1 Stenotaenia linearis | reverse complement strand
GCAATATTGGATCTATTCTTGGTATTACAATTGGACTTTCAATTTTCTCTTTTGCTGAATATTTTATTTAAAAAAAACATACTACATTATAACATTTGTAGTTACTGTCTCTTTATACACTATAATGTACTTAAAATATTTAAGTTTTTAAATCTGCTAAATATGTGTTTATGTATACTCATTTTTCAATTCCTTTAAGTTTTAATCTGAAAGATTCATAATGTGAGTTTTTATTGATATTGTACAGCTATAACACAGTGCATAACTGTGCCAATAAAAACAATCTTTTTCCAAACAAAAACACTTTCTTTTCACTAAGCCTCAGGTCAAAGGGGGAAACTTTGGAAAATTTGATCATATCCTGTTCTCACAGAATTTTTGCTGCTGGTTATGCTGGTATAAAGTCGAGTCCATATTGTTGGAGGGGGAGAAAAGACCAAACTCTGCATTGAAGAGAAATTGCTTTTTTGAATTTCTTGATCTGTCAGCCAGTTTTTTATTATGAGTTTTGAAAAATGATGTAAGCATGGTTTTTTGATTTTATTATTTCAAACCCATAAGTTAATAAAAAAGCATTATTTCCTGTTCATAGTAAATAATGTCTAATTTTCTCAAAAACCATTACTAAATGTAATGTTTTTGACCACATCTACACTAAGTTTGGGGTGCTCTACAACTTTGTAAATGGGAATTTTGTCCTATCTCTAGCGGTTTAGGAGATAGAAATTGGATGACCTTGACCTTGAGGTTCAAGGTCAAATCTGACATTGCTATTGAATTGGCCACACCCAACTTCCTATAGAACCCCATCATCACCAGGTTCATATCTGTTGCTGCTTTGGAAATATTGGTGGGAAATGGACTTTTTTACCACCCTGTATATTCATCAAACCGTAAACAAAATATTGTTTTACCAATGTTGTAAATCTTTATATAGTCTGTTTCCACAGTAAAATTTAAATATCACAAATCAAAACATTGAAATTGATATTACTACATATAATATGCATTTTGATATTCCTGAAAACAATTACTTATCAATACAAGTTATACAGGCAAATTTTTGGCATACCATATTACCCCCACATTAACCAGCATGCCAGAAAAAGAAAGGCTGATTAGTTTAAATATTGAGGCTGCTGGTCTATTTTCCTGCATACTGCAAAAATGGTTGCCGTGCCGGATAAAACCAAAAATTATGTATTTCATGTAATCACGACACCATAGATTAACACGTTAAGGATATATTCATGTAAATTTACTGGCAGTGCTGGTAAATTTACATGAATTATACAACATCTGTAATCTAAATTACACGTTTACAAACAAACACGTGCACGAACTTTCGATCTGTTTTTAAGTCATAAAACTGGTTTAATGCATTTGCTCTAAAATGATTTATGTAACTGTTAATCAAGAACATACAAAATGTTGTGTTGCTGACAGAATTGTAAATAATTTATTGTTGTGAATGTCATGAACGTCATGATGCAACTATAAGTTACCTAAGTTCGCCCATTTCTGTCTCATGTGGATACCTACCGTTTTTCACTCTGGACAAATAACTTCTACAACTGCATCAAAAATGCTGTTACAACCCCAAACGGTAAGTCAAAATTATTAAGTAATTCATTAATAAAATATCTATTGCACGGTCAACCAATTAGAGACAAGAAATACCTAACATGCAACCCCAAACAGGAATTGGAGTGAATCCACAGATCAGCAGTCTTAAAAAAATCAGACTGCGTTCAACCATTACATCTACTTTGTTAGAAGGAGAACAAATCCCACCAATAATCAAATCGGTGATAAATATTTCAAAAAAACCGAAACAAATTTGCTTCTTGCTTTTTACTCTGAGTTTTCTAAGCATTGTGGCGTATATGTATCAAATTGTAGAATTGATCTTGCACTATATCGATGAACCAACAGCAGTTGATGTAAATTTTATCGAAAAAACAAATGGCCCTTTTCCCTACATTTATGTATATCCATTTACAACTCAAGGATTCAATGATTTAATTGTTAGAGAAACTGAAAATGAACAATTCAGAGATCAATGTGAACAAAACTTGTTTCTACGAAGTCTTCCGTTGAATTATTTGAATGATACAAGTTACATAAGAAATGCATATGTTGCCACAATAAACAACGGATCATTCTTACAAGTAAGCACACTGTAACAATGCTTGTTGTGGCTGGAATTTCTTACCTTGTTTTCCTTTAAATGAATACATATTTGGTTATTTGTGAAAATATTCACAAATAACCTCCAAATAAATAAAAAAGTGTTTTTTATTGGTAAAATAAAGTCTCCTATCTTCCGTAAGTTTACAACTTACTTACATAAGTTTACAACTTACTTGTTTTACAAGTGCAAAAATAATTAAAATGTGGTATCTTGGATGGTAAATCAAAGAAATCAAGTGTGCTTGCCTGATTGCACTCACTCAAAGGAAGCCAGACGATTGAGATGCCATGGTGATCGTAAAAGAAGTCACTTGTGAATTCGGGGTTTTGGGGTTAAGTTTTAGGCTTACCGATCGCTGGCTTCTTGTTCTCTTTGTTGGGTGTTGTCTAGAGGTTTTTGTAGCTTTTTCTGGCCGGGTTTCAGGTGACACAATGTGCTGCTAAGTCTAGCCTGATGCACAGGTTGGTTCCTGCAATCGGCATAGTAAATCGAGCAAAAACCTGGAGCTCGAAGTTTTTGATTTCTGTTGGCCGCGAGACGTGACTCAGTCGCGGCAGTGGCTTCAGCATGTCCCGGTTAACCTTCGATTAGGGTTAGAAAGATGCCAGTGTGTGGAGTTGTTCGTCAAGCGTTCGCACTCCAAATCGGGGATTTGTTTCACTAAAATGGAGTGAAACACGTCAAAATACTTAGTAAAGATCCCTCCTCACTCAACTGGAGTGAGGCAAGACAAAATAAGAGGTCGGCAGCGGTTGGTCGGTGATGGCAGCAGACAATGTCTCGTTTCACAGATCGCAACTGTGAAACAAGGCGATGATGATGAAGAAGCTTTTGGAGGGTTCTGGTAGTGAAGTAAAACAATGTCCTAGGCCTGTTAGCAGGTCCATAATAAAACAAAACAAAACTCCCAATTGTAACAGACAAAGGCTTATGAATTGCGATCCCTTTTATATCCTTGCTGGGATTGCGAGGACTCCAAGTGAATAGCGGGGATCGTAAAATGCAATTGATCATTCGCCTGAGTGGACGAATAAGAGAGGGTTCTCACTCCTCCCCCAATCGCGCCTGCAAGTGGGGGATGATTAGTGAATCATCTGACACCTGCGAATAATGAAGGGAAGTGGGATGGCAAAATCATGCTTTTTAAATAATTAAAGACGGTGGCGATTAGAGAAATTCGGCACCACATCCTTTTTTTATCTTTTCAGAAAAATTCTCACATTAATCTGACATTTAGAAATTACGATATAATTGATTATCAAGTAACACAAATTTTTAGCGGTAGGTTGTTTAACAAATAGACAAGTATACCATTCATGCTGGATTACTAGGAATTACTCTTTTATCATTTATAGATGCTCACTATCCTTATGGAGATTCTAATTACAAGATGGCAATTAACCTTAAATTTCCAAAAGACTGTGACGTCTACATGGTAAAAGACATTTTACTTATATTGATATATTGACAGAAGGCCTTGCATGAAATGACCTTAATAAAGTTGCTACTTTGTTAAACATATTGCTTTTATAAATTTAAAAAGAATTTTAAAAATTTTTTTTAAAGAATTTTTAAAACTATATATTTTTTAATTATTCATGTCAAAACACAATTTTCTACTGAATCAAATCACAGTTCCTTCTAATAATTTATAAAAATTGAAAACATATCAAGTCATATATGCAACTATTATAAAGTGTAGTAAGCTTATTGATTCTGATCAATTGTGTTTTCAATTTTGCAATTATAATCTAGACACATGAGAAACACTAGCAAAACTGAAGCAAAATCAAAAGAAACTTGATAATATAAGTATTTTCTCATTGCAGCTCTCGATTGATGCATCTCCTGTTGTGTATCACCACAATTACGATTCCCAACAAATTATATTACTGGACTCACAATTAACATTTTTAATCACTGTCCAAAATGTAAGATAATTGATGCATTGATTAATATCATTAATATCATTAATATCCTTTTTTATGCTTTCAGTATCGTTTTATTAATACCAAAAGAAATCCTTGCGATAATAATTTAGACGATTGCCTGCGCAAATGCTTGGTTAATTTATTTAACTGCAGGTTCACTTTGTCAATTTATAAAAGTCTTTAAACACTAATAGGATCTCCCTAGCCAATCCCTTTTATTTGCTGTCTAATATATTTTATCTATTTCTTAGATATCCATTTTATGAAGCAAGAAAACTACCTTTATGCAGCAATACAGATCTACTCAAAGAAGTAAAGAATGTGCATGAAATCATATCCAGCAAAAATGCAGTTAAATTATGCAAATGTAAAAAATTGTGTCACGTGACACACCTGAATATTCTGTACAAATCAGCAGATGACAGCAATGCGGAAAATTTACAAATTTATATGAACGATCCTAACACTCGAATAATGCAAGAACGTTTTTCTTACGACATCATCTTTTTGTTATGTGATGTCGGTGGATTAATTGGATTGTACTTTGGCATGTCTTGTTTAACAATGGTCGAAATATTTGCTAATAGTTGTAAAACAACTTTTCTTAAATGTGCAAAATCGATAAAAAGAGACAAAGATCTGAAAAAGAAAATTAACATGTTACGAGAAGAAATAAAACTCAAAATCAAAAAGAAATCACACTTTAATATCAAATTATTGATAATTGTATCATTGATTTTTGCCTCAATTTGTTTAATTTATATCCAGATGGGTTCTTTCTTTGATTATCCACTCGCAATCAATTTGTTACTTGAGAGAGATGACGTCATTCAGTTCCCAGCCATTGTCATTTGCGAAGATAGTGAAGAAATAATTCATGCTAAATGGCTCTTATTTAAGAAGCAAAAGATTCACTGTTCGAAATACCAACTCTTTGATCTACTAGATGAAGAGTCAATGTTTGCGAACAATCCATTAAAATTATGGAAAGCATCGTCCACATTTGAACTGCATGATTATTTTGCGAAAAGCAAGCAAGGTCGTGTAAGTAAAGTTTTAACATTTTTCATATTGATGATTTGTATTTAATCGATATTGATACGATACACCAAACTGCCCTTCCTGGAAAAATTTATAGATTTGCCCCTGACTGCAGGAAAAATGTGGTGGTCTTCTGCTAAGATTGTAAAGGGAAACTTTTTGTAAAGTAATACTGTAATTCCAAAACTAATTGGTGAATAATTTTCCCTGATCAAAATCAAATTAATGTGATGTAAAATAGTAGCATACACTAGCCAGGACCCGTGGAAAATCCACGGAGAAAATCAAAGTAGAAAAATGCTAAAATTTAAAAAAAAGTGTGAAGTGAAGTAAAAGTGCAACAGCCCGTGTAAAATCCAGTCCCAAACCATGGAAAATCCACTCCCAGCCCGTGGAAAATCCACTCCCAGCCCGTGGAAAATTCACTCCCAACCCGTGGAAAATCCACTCCAAACCGTGAAAAATCCTCTCCCAAACCATGGAAAATCCACTCCCAGCCCGTGGAAAATCCACTCCAAAACCGTGAAAAATCCACTCCCAGACTGTGGAAAATCCACTCCCAGCCCATGGAAAATCCACTCCCAAACTGTGGAAAATCCACTTCCAAACCTGTGAAAACCTCTCAATTCGTGTAAATCCACTTTCAGCCTGTGGAAATCCACTACAAACCTGTGAAAACCTCTCAATTTGTGTAAATCCACTTTCAGACCATGGAAATCCACTTTCAGACTGTGGAAATCCACTTCAAACCTGTGAAAACCGCTCTCAATTTGTGTAAATCTACCTTCAGCCTGTGGAAATCCACTTCAAACCTATGAAAACCTCTCTCAATTCATGTAAATCCACTTTCAGACCATGGAAATCCACTTAAAACCTGTGAAAACCTCTCAAATCCACTCTCAACCCGTGGAAATCCACTTCTCCCCTACTTAATCTCCTTATCTCTAAGTTGTACAGAACAGCTCAACCCTTTTTAGCTGCCCTTCAGCAGAAAACGTTTTGATTGGCTTAGAGCAATCACATGGGGCGATTCAGCCAATTAAAACGTTTTTTTCTGGACAAACATCCAAACAAATAAACAAACAAACAAACAAACACACATTATACAGTTAGTTTAATGATGATATTATTTTGTTTCACAGATCCCATTATGTCATTTCCGCATTCCGATTAATCAATGCCTGTAGCCTTAAAATGTGTTTACAATTGTCTGTACAAAATGTGGATATTTTTATCCATTGTCTAAAGTTAAACTATAATGCACAAAATTATTTTTCATAAATGTTGTCAAAAGTATTAAAACTTTGTTACCTATAAATTCCTAATGTATTTAATATATTTTTGAAACAGGCATTCAAAAATAATATATCTGCAACGTCCACAATGTTTTCAATTTGTGCTAAATACGAATTAGGTAAAGTCTATTTAAAATATGCACATTATACACCACAAAAAAATCAGCTTTGCAAATGTAAAGTCAATGTAAAGTTGATGTGAAAGTTATCTTTACATTACATTTTATATTGATATACTTTTACCTTTGTAAAGGTATCCTTTACAAAGGTACAAAATAATGTAAAGTTACTTTCACATTGAATGTTACATGGATTATCAAGCTTTTTTAATGTAAAGTTGATTTTTTTGCAGTGATAATTATTGTCTAATGCAATTATTGTATCTACAGATGATAAACCATTTTTACCAAAACAAAATCATTTAATAGCGATTTATAGCGTTGATCCACCTAGAAGCAGATTCCAATGCAGTTATTTCCAACAGGTGAGATAATTTTATTCATGCAATAATAAAAATATGATATAAATGAGTTAGTTACTTTCCTTCTTTTAGCACTTCATTGTGCCGAGAGGAGAATTTCTTCATATTAAACGAAGCTTTTCTGTAACTGGCAATTTCATAACTGCTGATATTTCTCGACAAACAGTAATTTAAGTCTAGTAAAAGTGGAATTACATTATAACTGTTGTACATCACCAGATTAAACGAATACACACTCCAAACAGACCTTGTAAACCAAACGATGAAGTTTCTAAATGTGAAGAAGAATGTTACAATGTGAAAACCAATCAGCATCAAATGGACTGCAGGTATATTGCACCATTCGCAATAACAATAATGATCTTATTGTAGCCTTTCTTATTGCCCATAATGAGCTATAGAGACTGCAAAAATCAAAAAATTTACAATGAATGCACAGAGGCGGATTTACCCGCAAGCGGACCAAGTGGCCACTCAGAGCCCCGATCATTGAGCCCCCTCCCCACTGGCAAGTGTACAAGTGCGCTGCATGTGGCCTTAATAGTCTACCTGATTACAGGCAGAGGAAATTTGCAATGGAATTTTGGTCAAAATTAATTTTTTAAGCAAAATTTTTTATTTCTGCTCTCCCTCCTCCTACAAATACATTAGGGCCCTCTAATTGCAGGGCTCCCGAACCTCTAAATCCACCAGTGAATACACATACTTTATGAATGTGTGGAAAAACATGTAAACGTCTGCATGAATGTAAATTGACACTGTAAAATCAGCATGCAACACATGGGAACACCCAATTTGTGTATGTGCCCCCTTATGGGAAAGTTATATACAGTCCATAATTGGTTTATATCAGGTATATCTGGCATTAGATATCGCTATATCTGATCCATCCAGACATAAGTTAAGATGTATCTCATCGGATTTGGCCAGATAATGCCTTTGCTCCAGATAAGAATTAAGGTATATCTGGCCAGATATGCTTGAATACCAAGTACTACCAGATATCTTAAAACTGTCACTTTTAAAATGACAAATCAATAAATTGTATGGTGCCCTTCTCATTCCAGAATGTCATCTTTGATTTCTTATGGGTAATGTACATTATGATATCAGTTGTGATTTATATAACTAGGTATAGCTATTTCTGACTTGATATGACCAGATCCAATTAGATATGGCCAAATCCAATCGCATACGGCCAAATCCAATCAGATAAGGCCAGATCTAATCAGATATGGCCAAAGCCAATCAGATATGGCCAGATCCAATTAGGTATGGCCATACAGCTGCCATAATTTGATATAAAATAGGGCGATAACTGGAACTCCAGACATAGCCTGAATAAATTTTTACAGAAGGGACTCCATATGTTTTAAGTATGAATCTGCCGTACAACACCCAGAGCTGTGTCTAAACAAATTCTATAGTTGTTTACACATGCTCTTAGCTTAGATGCATAAAGCATTTTTGCATGTCTACATGTACCCATGTATACATGCGTATACATGCGTATACATGGGTACCTATGTATACATTTTTAGTGGTTTGAGCTCCCCAAAGTCTCTAACAATGTTGACTGATGTGACCTAAAATGTGACGAAAACAGTACTATTCCATATTACAGTCCATGGGTGACAATATTCGGTTTTACAATGTCTGACTTTCTTTAAATGTAAAAATAATAAACTATTTTTATCATTGATAGATTGCCATTTATGAAAAAAAGCATTTTACCACTATGTAATACTCGGCAATCAGCTAAAACAACTTTGAGAACATATTTGCAATCTCAGTTCAAGACTGACCCACAAAAAGATTGCTCTTGCTCAGTTAGCTGTGAAGAAACCAAATTCAATCCTTGGATTAAGAACGTAGGCGAGTCATATACTGGAAGCTTATACGAATATAACATTGACAGTAATATTCGGGAAGTCATAATTGAAGAAAGAGTATTTACAGTTATCAAATTACTTTGTAATATTGGATCTATACTTGGTATTACAATAGGCCTTTCAATATTTTCTATCATTGAATATTTCATTTAATTTTAAAAAATCGTCAATACATCTCGAGATTTTTCATAATTTCTACCCTTTCAATAATGTAGTATCTCATAAAATATAAATGAATGGCTCTTTAAAATATATCACAAATTCACTTGCATAGTTTTTGTAATGTTGTTTACTTTTTAATATAACATCACATTAGAATTTGGAATATGATCCTGCACAGCACTAAGTATCTCTGTATAGTGCATCTTATCCTGTGAACCTTAACCTTTAGTTCAAGACTGGAAACAGAACTGAGAAAACACTTAAACCTGTTGTGGTCAGTGCTATCACTGATGCAAGGGGCATCGAATGGAAAGGGGAGGCCAGCCCCGACCCGCACACGGGCGGCCAACTGTGACTGCCGGTGACTCACCGAATGGCACTGTCTGTTGTACAGGTACGGGATTGTCACTTAACCATAACTGGAAGTGCGGGACTAATCCTGGAAGTGCGAGACTAATCCTGAGATTACTATAAGGCCGAGGGCACCTTGTGGGGAGGACTGTTCTGGCGTGCAAGCACGCAACATGTTTGTTCTCTGCATGCCGACGCCCGATGAAACCCAACGATAGAGATGGATCGAGGGGATGCGAGTGTTGACACTGCAGGTTGAGACGCGATGCAAGCCGCCAACAGGGATCTTCAGCGCTGGCCCCGCCGATGCTTCAGCATCGGCATGGGATCGAGACGTACCAGTCACGGATACATGCGGTTCACCGGCTTAGGAATAAAGCCAATCTACACACAAGAATCAGCATTCGTGTCTCTTGCTTATTCGTGTACCATGGAATCGGGGATCCTCCACCGCCCCTAGGGCTGGAGACCTCGGAACCCGGTCACAACATGCCTGGCGCAGCCCTGGATTCGCCTACAATCTACAAGCTGTGCGTGGGCAAGGAGTACCTGGAGGTGACCTTGATTGAGTAAGCAGGGCAAGCCCTAAGGCTATCTTGGTCACAAGTAAACCAACTGATGTTAATGTTGTGAGAGTTGAAGTGAAAGTAGTTCAGTTAAAAATCATGCAACTCAAACAAAATAATAAATTGAAAAGATTAATATCCTAACTCCACCACTATTTTAATTTTGTAGTTTATCTTCTAGTTTTTTTTTTTTTTTAAATCGAGGATCCGAGAACTGAATCTGTTTGTGGAATCCAGATCAATCAATTCTGGATCTAGATCTTGACTTGAACTACAGGAGATCTGGCTCTTGAAAACCAAGACTTACAATTTGAATCTGACTATTGCATCCTATAAGAACTTCATTCATCTGACCCTGGGCCACTCAAATTTAAACGAACTTTATTTCATATGGGTCCTAATTTTATCTTGGTTCCTAATTTTCAAATTGGATCTTAATAACTAATAAATGTTAATATTACTTATTATAAAACTTGAAAATTTCAATGACATTTATTCTGCGGTTTGATTTCATTACTATTAGCTAAAAATTTCTTAATGTGTAACATTTCTTAATGTGTTGTTAAAATTAATTTTAAAATAAATTTCTTAATTTCCACACTAAGTTACGATGCCAACAAAATGAACACGTGTATGCACTTTCGATTGCTTTTTACCCATAAACTGAATTAACTGCTTTTTATGTCAAGTTGCGTCTATTTCCGTGCATTCATTCTGACAACTGCTTGTTGAAAACATTGTTTCAAATTTATTGTTCAAAATGTCACAATACAGTCATAAAACATGTCCGGCTGTAGTTAACGACCGTGCAATAAAACATTCTAAAGTAACGTTCATCCATGTTATTCAACTGTTTTCCGTTTGAGAGCAGCTGTTGTTTTCTCTCCAAACACCCAACACCCAAAACATTGGTAAAATGCTTTTAGGATCCAATATGGTAAGCCAAAGTCATCACAGATTTCCCAAGTAATTTTCCTCATAAGTAACATTAATGTATAAATATATTACATCAAATTAGAGACAGCAAGTACGCAATGCGCATCCGCGAACTCCGATTCGAGTAAATTGCCGCATCAGTGATTTTCAAAAACTCAAACTGCGATCCACAATCTCATCAACTTTGTTAGAAAGAGAACAAATCCCACCAATCATCAAATCACTGATAAACGTTTCAAGAAAACCAAAGGGAATGCATTTCTTATTGGTCACGCTGCTCTTTCTGAGTTGTGCGTCGTGTATTTATCAAACTTTAGACAGAATATTGTATTATTTCAGTGAACCAACAGCAGTTGTGATGAATTTCATAGAAACAACCAAAGGCCCATTACCTTACATTTATTTGTATCCATTTACAACTCAAGAATTCAATGATTTTCTTGTTGCCACAACCGGACAGAAAGCATACAAAGAACAATGCCAATCATATTTCTTCAGAAAACTTGAAAATCCACTCGCTGCTTTCGAATATTTGAGTAAACCAAGTTATATAACAAATGCATATGTAGTAATGGTAAATCACATCTTTTAGGGTTATTAAAGAGATCAAACAATTATTTTATTTCAGCAAAAAACTCGTGTTAATCTCACAATAAAAAATTACTATACCATTGATTATCCAGCAATGCAGTTATCAAGCAGTGAGTCAAATACTTAAAGAGAACAATTATAAATATAATTGCATTATAAATATTATTGCATTCAGACCTTCATTATCCGTATGGAGATTTCAATTATAAAATGGCAATCAAACTTAAATTTCCAAAAAAATGCACACTTTACTTTGTAAGTAATTTTACTCATTAATAGAGTTAGCAAAAACTTAGTACCAAACTACCAACATATAATCAGAAACTCGGTTTCTTAGTAGGTTAGTAACTTATAATTTGATAGCTTAGTAATTTAACTTATTACGTTTCAAATTTGTTGCTTCTATTTAAATTTCATTTATTCTCATCGATATTTTTATATCATGATGCCACAAAAGCTATGGTTGTTCTGTCTGAGGTATTAGTTCAGCCAAAACGTAATTAGCTTATCATTTAAACGCCATCCAAACTCGCGATCGAACGTCGAAGCGAGCAGAAAATGGCGGCATGTGACAACGGAAGTGGCTCATTGTTGTGCACATTGTGCATGCGTAACAAAACATTGTAACCAAGTTTTTCATACCAACTTTCATGATAAAGTTGGTTGGATTGCATACGATGTTTTCTCAAATTCCACCGGAAGTTACCAAGTTTTTGACAAAGTATGTGACTTTGTTACTTGGGAACTTGGTACCAAGTTTTTTCTAACTTTCTAATAATTTTAATTTTGAAACTCAAATTTCAATCCTCATTGTAAATTTTGTGACTGGGCTCCGGCCCTAGGGAAGTTGGAAATCCCCGGTTCCACGGTGCACTAATAAATGAGTGTCACGGATACTGATTCTTTACGTGGTGTTGGCTTTATTCCTAAGCCGGCGAACCGCATGTATCTGTGACTGGTACGTCTCGATCCCACGCCGATGCCGGAGCATCGGCAGGGCCAAGCGATAAAGATCCCCATTGGCTGTATCAACCCCCAGTATCGACACTCCCACTTCTCCATTCTATCACTTATGTTCGGCAAACGTCGGCATGCAGAGAACAAATCTGGTGTTGCGACTTCGGTCGGAAGGATTCTCTCTGCAAGGCGTTTCCGTACCTTGCTTTATGCATGTGGATTGGTCACGTACTTCCGGTTATGAGAGTATGGTTGTGACCAATCCCTAGCGGTACGACAGACAGTGCCGACCGGTGGGTCACCGGCGGTCACAATTTTACAAAAATTCAGCCCAGAATTGGATGGCCCCGAACTTACTTCCCCTTCATGTACACTCCCATCATCATATTTCATCTACTAACATCATTGAGCAGATACTTAGAATGAAAGAGGATAATAAACTTATTATTTAATTTCTGATTTCAGGTGTTGGTGGATACATCTTCTGTGGTATATGATATCTTTGCCCCATATGTTCATTTATTATCATTAAAGAAGACAACATTTAACATCTATATACAAAATGTAAAGTTTAAGAAATGCCTAATTAACTTAATTAAAACATTTTTCCATTAGAATCATTTCATTAGTACAAAGAAAAATCCTTGTGATAATAATTTAGACGCTTGCTTACGCAAATGCATTGCTAAAAAACTCAGCTGCAGGTATTTCAAGTACAGTCGGACCTGCTTATAGCGTCAATCAAGGAACCGGGCTTAAATTGACGCTATAAGCGGGTTGACGCTACAAGCGAATCCTCTTACAGCATCAAAGTGTTGGCCGGACCGCACCAAATGTGACGCTATAAGCGGGTTGACGCTATAGCCGAGGTCGCTACTGGCGGGTCCGACTGTAGTACTTTTCTTATTCTGAGCTGCTTAAAAATAAATCATGTTATTAATTTGTATTTTCTTCTTCACTCATTATTAAATCATTTAATTCTTAGTCATCCACTTCATGAAGCTAAAAACAAAAGTGAATGTAATGTTACCACAATCAGAAAAGACTTAAGGGTGACCGAGATATATTTCGTTGACAACAATGCAATCAAATTGTGCAAATGCAAAACAGTATGCGACACAACTCAATTGGTGATTGCGTATTCAGCATTTGACGATAAAAATGCAGAAACATTAGAAATTAACATAATCGATCAATATGTTCGAACATCGCAAGAACAATTTTCCTACAGCATTATCTTTCTGTTATGTGATATCGGTGGCATAATTGGATTATATTTTGGCATCTCTTGTTTAACATTAATTGAAATATTTGCTTACTACTGCAGAACACCTTTCGTTAAATCAGCAAAAAAGACTAAAAGATACGAAGAGTTAAAGAGAAAAATCCAAATGATACTACAAAAAACATCTAAAAAAACAAATTCCAAAAAGATATTAATTTTTAATATGAAACTGGTGATCACTATAGCATTAATCTTTGCATCCATTTATTTAATTTCTATTCAGATTGGTTATTTCTTTGATTATCCACTGGCAATCAATTTCATTCTCGAGAGAGATGACATCATTCAATTTCCAGCAATTGTTATATGTGAAGATAGTAATGAAGTGTTACATGCTAAATGGGATTTAGCCATCAAACAGAAGTCTGTCTGTAAAAAGTACCAACTGTTTGATCTACTCGATGAAGAATCAATGTTTGCAAATAATCCTGTATCATTGTGGAATGCATCATCCATATTTGAACTCTACAATGATCATATAAAAAAATATACCGGTAAACATGTGAGTAGTCATTTTTTTTAAATTGTTGATAATTGATTTTCTGTGGGAAGTATGAGACACTAGGCTGCTTTCACTACAAAAGCTCATTGCCCTTTTATAGGCAAACTGATATTAACGGAAAAGCCTACACTTAGAAAAAATGGTGTAAAAAGATGTTTGAAGGCTCTATACACCTACACTTTTTAAGGGATGGACAATTACACCTTTTACAAGAGCAGAACACCTATTTAGGTGAAAAATATCACTTTAAAACTTTGGGTGTAATAAAAAATGTAAGAATTGCTACTCAATTATTATTGTTACATTCACATTAGATGTGTATAAACATTGTAAAAGTTTTGGCCAGTCTTCAGGGACCTCTATAAAGGTGTCAGCCAGGCTTCAAAAACACCTATAAAAATGACAGCCGGGCTTCACGGAGATTGAAAAGGTGTCAGCCAGGCTTCAAAAAAACACCTTTTTAGGTGTAAATCAACTATTATTTCTAAGAGTGTAGAATATTTATGCCTTTGTTAAATGTCATGCTGTGCTATATACATACTTTATTATGTATTGAATTGTATATAAACATTTAAATGGACCATACAAATATGTGTAAATTTGCACATAACAGACATTAAAGTTAAATTATTTTTATCATTATCATCATTGATTCTTTTTGTGATTTTTGACAAATTTGCTATCCCTTAAAGTCTCAAACAGCTGGCTTTCTTAGCAGTAGACAATATACAAGGTAAAAGGTTTAATTTTACCCATTTGATAAAGTGAATTATCAACTTGGTCACAACTAATCAGAATGAATTAATTGAAAACTTTTGATAATATATTTTATATTTTAAAATAGGATTTATTTTTTAATATGTCTGCAATATCAACAATTTTTGGAATTTGTAATAAATTTTCAAGAGGTAATATCAAATCCACTTAAAGGAATAGTGCAAGATATATCTAAAGTTTTTTTTATATTAAAGTACATTCAGAAAGATAACATTCCACATTACAGTCGGACCTGCTTATAGCGTCAATCAAGGGACCGGGCTTAAATTGACACTATAAGCGGGTTGACGCTACAAGCGAATCCGCTTATAGCGTCAAAGTGTTGGCCGGACCGCACCAAACGTGACGCTATAAGCGGGTTGACGCTATAGCCGAGGTCGCTGCTGGCAGGTCCGACTGTAGTTTTAAAATTTTTGTGTTTAGATACGAAGAAACAAATTAATTAAAATTTTTTTCTAGGGGTAAAGTCAGGAAATATAAGGGTAGGATAATTAGAGTCCTCACAAAACAAAACTGAGATTTTTTCTCTTCTCACACAGATAAACGTTTAATGAGATTGCATTTTGAGATCTATTTTAATGGATACAAAAATAGAGATCAACCCTAATGTAGACTAAAATCATATTTAAAGATTTCAAAATGTCTTTAATAACCTCAAAAATTTTAAAATTATTCCACACTATTCCTTCAATAATTCTCAATCACTATTTCTAATAATTGAAAGTATTATTGCTAGATGCTAAGACATATGTAACAAGAGCTAATAGTATTAATGTCTCAGTTTTCAATAAAAGACCCTTCAAAGGTCTACTAACCGAACCCAGATTCGCATGCAGCTTTTCTCAGCCAGTGAGATAACTTTCATTGCTCTTACAAAACAAGGAAAAATCTTCCACTTTTTATCTTGCAGCATTTCCTTTTACCAGATGGGCAATCTCTTCATATAAAACAAAATTATCATGTAACTGGCAGTTACATGGTCATCAAAATTCATCGGCAAACGGTAGTATATAAGTAGAAATCAAAATATAATTAAAACTGCTGCAATTTTTAGTTTCACCGAATCAACACTCCAAACAGACCTTGTAAATCAAACCATGAAATTTCTAGGTGTGAAAAAATGTGCTATGATACAAAAGAGAAAGATCTAAATATTGATTGCAGGTAATCACTTGAAACCACTAGTCGGTGGGGCGGGGAATTCAACGGACAGAGATGGGGTATGGGAGGGAGGTTAGTGGACAGGGGGGGAAGCAGAGCACCTAAGGCCAGCACTGTTTCCAAGTGAGACTAACACCATGAATTAGCCTTTTTCTTGGTCACGATATCGCGAGACTTCCGGCGAATGGCAGCTTCCAATTCAAACTGAAAACGAGGCTCTGGCGGGGAAAAATAGATTGCCAGTGCTACGTTCTGATGGAAAAAGCTTAAGAAATCGCTTTAAAAGATAATAAAAAGCTAATCTAATGGCAAAATAAACTTTAAACAACTGCTAAAAGGTAAGAATGTGAGATAAAAATGTTCATACAAACTTAGAAAACATTATTTTTATTTTTACTGAAAACGCCATGAGTTGAGGCCATAGGATTGGAGGGTAACCACCTATTGCCTCGTTTTGAAACAGGACGTGGCGATTGTCTCACCAGATCACGTTGTGAAAAGGGCTAATAATCAAACTATTCCCCTTTAAATGCTTTACATACAACTCATTTCTCTTTGCCAGATTGCCATTCATGGAAAGGACTATTTTACCTCTGTGCATCACTCGACAATTAGCTAAAGCAGCTTGGACATCAATTTTGAAATCTCAGTACCAAACCGATCCACAAAGAGATTGTTCTTGCTCGGTTCGCTGTGAAGAAACCAAATTTACTCCTTTTATTCAGTACGAAAGTGATCATAAGAGAGGAAGCGTGTATGAATATGGCATTGATAATAATATTCGGGAAGTGATAGTAGAAGAAAGACTATTCACTGTTGTCAAATTGTTTTGCAATATTGGATCTATTCTTGGTATTATTATAGGAATTTCGATTTTTTCTCTCACCGGATATTCAATTTAATTCAAAACTCTTTGTCACATATATTAATCAATAATAACTTTTAAGAAATGAAATTTCAACACTTTTAATTGTTACTATGAAATGATTAAATGTATTAAACTTCTATTCAAAAATTGTAAGTCTTTGTACTATTTTTTCTTTTTTTCAGTCAAATAAAGCATTAATAAATTTTGTCATTGCAAAATCAAAGCAAAACCCTTTTGCTTCATTCCCACAAGTTTTGTTTTACGGTTTGTACACATACACCAGATGATAATTTTTATTTTGGGATTTTTACGCTTTTTTTACGTGTCTGTTTGATTCACAAAATTTTTATTTTTGTTGACTAAGCTTCTCGACAACTCTCGTTGTCATCATCAGGTCTCGAATGCATATTTCAACTATTCTAGTCTCTTATGTACCAATGCATATCCTACCCCCCTATGACTTCATGTGACGTCACATGACGTCACGTGATGTCTCGTGACCTCATCATCATCTTTTTTTTTTTGATGACCAAGACCTAAAAGAAGGTTTTACAAAAATAATGGAATGTGCTAAGGCAAGTAACTACAAACCAAAAGAAATCGTGTAAATTCATTTAAATTGTACTAATTTTCTGATTGGCCGGAAGCAAGTTTTATGTCACTTCCGGTCCTTGTATGTAAAAAAGGGATCCCCGTATCCTTAACAATGTTGTTGCTAAAGTAAAGTTCAGGGTTAACACACGTCGTGTTTTTTCTCTTCAAATTTGCCACGCGGTAAAACCAAATTAACCTTTCTTCTGAAGGAGAAATCTTTCACAGTAAGTTGTATAATTTTTATTTAATTTTATATTCGTTTTCCATTTTTGTTTTAGAATGCAACAAAATTTGGTAAAGAGGCTTATTTCACTAACACTATATCCAAGGAAATTGATTATAGTTTGCACAATGCGCCACCACCAAAAGGAAGCAAAGTTCCCATTTTCCAGTGTCAGGTTGCCTTGGGTAATGTGTAAGTTTATTTCATTCTAATTAATTACAAAAATTTAATATTAATTAGATTAATTTTAGGTTGGAAGTGAAAAAATTAAGAGAAAGATTTGATCCCAGAGCTCTCAGTTCCATACAATAGAGTTGGAGATTTTTCGATGTGTTTCATCATCTATAAAGCTCAAATTTTCATTAATTTATTTTTCATTTTATCTATTTCAGAATTAGGTAGACTCGTACCAGACAGAACACAGCAGACAGCAGACAGCATTTTACAGACGCTGATGGCGTCACATGGCCAGTGGGTAAATTAGTGCGGACTGTACCCTATGAATCCACAAGTCAGCATAACAATAAGTTTGTTGTGTACAAGCCACAACAGATCAAATTACGATACATAAGTAGTGAAGTAGTTGTTTTATATTAGGTTATTAGATTATTAGATTATAGATCATAAAGTGAAAAATCACCTACTACAGCTGGATTTGAACCCAGAACCTTTGGATCCCAAGACCACTGTGCTAACCACTGGTCTACTGGCACCGACAATATATTTCACAAACCTTCATTATGAAGCTCAATTTAAGAAATTCATATTTTTAATGATTGTTAATGTTTCTTGATTGTGGTTACTTTTATTATTTTGAAATCATATCTGAACTACCAGATTTAGCCAAATATTCAACCATATCAAATAATTGCTGCCATATAGTCATACATACGTATAGTCATATCTTAAAATCCCAAAGCAAGTGTGCTAACCAACTGGACTACTGTCACCAATGGCATGTTTCATAAAACTTCTTTATGAAGCATAGTGTAAGAAAATTATATTTTTCTAGTTTGTTAATGTTCCTGCATTGTTGTTATATTTGTTATTGTAAAAATCATTTCTGGACCACAAGATTTAGTGAAATATTTTGCCATATCAGATAATTGATGGTAATTAATATGATGTATCCGAAATGGCCAGATATTATGTATCTGGCTTTAATCTATAAAACATGTTTTGCCAGGCATCTGGATTTATTTTATATATAATTAAAGTATGCTTCAAAATCAGCCCTCATCTGTTATTTATCCAATTATTTTAGTATATGATATTGGATTTCTTTTTGTAAACTATAGTTTTTTTATCTTCTCTAATTCAAGGCTATCAAATAACTTGTGTCCAGACTATTTTAAGCCCAGTATTTATGTGTTGTTAGAAGAAGGGACTCACCAAATGTTATTGAATGAATGAATGACTGCTTTGTATTTAATGCTGGTGCTATTTTTTGTTAGAAATAGTGCAATTTAGTGGTCACTATTTTTGTGCTCCTCCTCTCTCCTCTAAAAATACAGTTAGATATTACTGCTTAAGGTTGCCTGAGAGTGTAGGTATTGATTACTTTATTTTCATGGTGGCAATGACAAAAATATAACATCTTCAGAACAATATTTTAATAAATTCAAATGGGTTAGTGTAAAAATGTAATTTTTGAAGGGAACTTAATTTAATTTAAACGTAATTCTTCCAATTAAGAAATTTTCAAATTTGATGACAGTTCTTGAGGAAGGGCTTTCATGTCGGATGTCCTCTATATCAGACAGTATTTACTGGATCCACCTGTGTCTGGTCTATGACTGTATAACTTTTCGTAATGGAACACCACTATGTTTACATTTCTTGATTAAATTATAAATTAACTGATTTATGTCAACATCATTGCATGCATGTCTTGAGTCAATATTTGCTTTTAAAATTTAATTTAAATTAAACAAATTGTTTACTTAATTTTCAGCTCCGTTTACAAAATCTAATTTTGATGTCAGAAATTATGAATTTCTGACATCGCATATTCTGCAACTAGTAGTGATTTTACATTTGGCCAGGTATTTAAAAGATTCTTTATATTCTTTTGTATTACAGTCGGACCCGCCAGTAGCGACCTCGGCTATAGCGTCAACCCGCTTATAGCGTCACTTTTGGTGCGATCCGGCCAAAAGATAGGGTTTCCCATGCTAAAAAATTCGGCTATAGCGTCAATTCCTATAGCGTCAACCCGCCTATAGCGCCCATATATGCCGGTCCCGACGAACGACAACCCGCACTTGTAGCGTCAAATTTGTCAGAGTTTGCCTTTGTTTTGACGGATTTGAACAAACAACATTGAAAATAAAATTGCAGCCAAATTAGTGAAAAGTTTCTGTACTTATATTTCATGTATGAACTGAGAACCCAGCTTTACATGGTTAGAAAGATTAACTACCACAGACCTAGATGATAAGTATCTATTTCTTCCTCCCTTTTTATCAAGAAAAGTATCAACACCCTTCTTTCAGATATAACAACCCATTTTTTAGGAACAACAACATGCAACATCCAAACCAGCCAAATCGATATAGAGGTAGGATTGGTCGTCATCAAAAAGACAAATTGCAATCTATTGTCGCCTCCACTTTATTGGAAGAAGCACAAATCCCACCAATCATCAAATCAATGAAAAACATTTTGGAAAAACCAAAGCAAATTTGTCTCCTGCTGTTTACATTCCTTTTACTGAGCTGCTCGTTTTGTATTTATCAAATTGGAGAGAGAATGATGCAGTACATCAGTGAACCTACTGCAGTTGATGTTTATTTCGTAGAAACAACAAAAGGCCCTTTGCCCTATGTTTACTTGTATCCAACAACAACACAAGAATTCAATGATTTTTTGGGTAGCAGATACCAAAACCAATGTTACTCTTATAAATACGGACAATTTTATGATCCATTCATACCTTTCAAATTTTTGAGCCAACACAGTTATATTAAAAGTGCACACATTGCTATGGTAAAACTCACTTTCTGCAACAACCAGTTTATAAAAATTAATGTATTATTCTTTTAGAAAAAGTCTTACGATAACCTAACAGTAAAACCTTATGACATCATGGATAGTGTGGCTGCAAAAATTTCCAGTGGTAAATCAGTTACGATAAACTCCAGGGGTGGTATTCACAAAAACTGACCTAAGTTTTTGCATATGTCAAAACTTAAGAATTCCATACGCAAAATCTTAAGTAAACTCATTGTTGTATTCTTGCTTAAATATTTGCGTAAGTAAAATTTTCTATGGGAAA
>JAQIXT010000955.1:0-21089 GCA_034700445.1 Stenotaenia linearis | reverse complement strand
GTCCAAATATAGTAAACCAATCTCTACCCAACAAATTCTGGCCCTGACCCTTCACCACCAATAACGTCACCTCCTTCTCTACCTCACCCACTTGAGCAACCACTTCAATTTGTCCTTGCACAACAATCCTTCTTCCTGTATAACTTCGCAGGGACACACCAACTTCCTTTAATGTCGGTGCATTCCATTCTGGCCACAACTCCTTATAGGTATTTTCGTTTATAAACGTATAAGGTGATCCCGAATCTAATTGCAATAATATAGCTTTTGAATTTAATCTCACTGGCCAGCACATATCTGCGGTACATTGTCCCATCGTTCTTATCCAATTCATATCCTCATACACATTACCCTCATTTAAATATTCTTCCCCTTCCATGAAATTGGTCTGATTTTGGGTATAGCTACCTCTTCCACGCCCTCTATTACCAAATTGATAATTTTTTCCTCCAAATGTGCTATTCCCTCTAACTAAACTATTTCCTCGAGGCTGATAACACCTTTTAGCCAAATGTCCAATCCTTCCACAATTTCTACAAACAGCATTCTTGAAAGGACATACGGCAGCCAAATGATCAGTTTCCCCACATCTAAAACATCCTTCATTTCTATTACTAAATGACTGCCCAACTCCTTGCTGACCAAATCTTCCAGTGCCTCTTCTCCAACCTCTAGCCCTAAACGGCGATCTATATGCACTTCCTCTCATAGGTTGTTGTTGACTTCTACTAATCCATTCAACTTCTCCCACTTCTTCTTTAATTTCTGCCTTAACACTATTCTCCTTCTTCTCACCCATTTTGGGTTCTTCCCGGTATTTACTTGGTAATTCCACAACACAGACATCCCTTCTTAGCACTCTAACATTTTTATCAGCCGTTTCAAATGCTATTGATAGGTCTAACGCCTTCTTAAACGTTATTTTATCTTCTGCCAACAACCTCTTCTGTAACACTTCATTGTTTATTCCCACAATCAATTGGTCTAACAAATTCTTTTCCACTTCTTCTGTTTCTCCAAAATCACATTCTTCACTTAACTTCCTTAAGTTCTTGATATAATCGGCAACACTTTCCTTTGAATCTTTAACTCTTGATCGAAAATTGAACCTCCTCACGATAGTTGATGGTGCCGGATGTACATGGTTTGTAACCAACGTCACAATCTCCTCGTAACTCTTGTCTTTTATCTTTTCCGGAGCCGCCAACGATCTTATCAAGGTGTAAGTCCTATCCCCACACACCGAAAGAAGCAATGGTTTTTTCCTTGAGGCATCCGTAATTTTATTTCCCTCACAAAAATATCCAAATCTTTCTATATACTCAGTCCAAGATCCACCTCCTTCATAATCAAACGGTTCAATTTGTCCATATACAGCCATCGTCTCCAATATTGAAAATACCTCCAAAATTTCTCCAGAGCTCATTCGAACGAACCCTCTTTTTTAGGCCTAATCATCTACTTCTTCAACATCACCACAAATTACCAGCAAAGGTCCATGGCCAACCGCACCTTAAGATTTACTATTTGCATTTTTCTCTACACCATATCACACATGTCCAAATTTAGAATCCTCGTCGCCAATGTTGTATATCAAGGAAGGAACGACACATCAGCACAACTCTACGCCATGGGGTTTATTAACAATCATTACACGCGAGGTTACATTCATTATTAAATCCAATAACAATAATCCAAATACCACACATGTGTAGTGGAAACTTGTGGAACTTTGTGGATTGAGTTTTGAATCAAGTTTGGAACTCAATCCATCAATCTGTTTCTGTTTACATCAACAGAAGATCTAGACCAAACCCTGTAAATCACATCTCAAACTACCCGTATGGATCAGATATTAGACAAAAATCAATACTACATGTTAAAGTTGGTATGCCATCTTGAATTTTGCATGTGAACCCTCTACTATTATAAAATTTTTTCAAAACATTTTCTTTAAAAATGAATTTTGGATATTTTATGGAATTTTATAAAATAATCTAAACTCAAACCAGTATATACTTGTATTAAAACGTAAGAAAATATTCTATTTCACAAAATTCTAAAGACATTTGAAAGCAAAAAATCATTTCTTGTAAAGCCCTAGTGTGCTTCAAGGAATCACAAAAGGCCAAATAAATAAATATAATACAATATTTAAATTATGTTGCTATTCATTTTAATGAATTATATTCAAATTTATATTTCCTTTCATGATTTTGACACACCGGATACAAAACCTGTTTTAATTCAACAATAATGTGCTCACTTTTATCTGTACTTCCAGCAACCAACATGTCCAACTTACCTCTCTTAACCATTATATTTCTTCTAACCTGTCTGACTCCATTCATCAATGGGGTAACACAAATCAAATTATAAATTTTCTCTAAATCAATTTTTCTTTACTAGGACTGTCTTGACTTACCAAAACTGCAAAAGGTAAAAAACATACCTTTGTATTATTTTTTCAGATTGAAAATAGAAAATTTTTAATAGATAGTAAAAGAGAATACGGAGAAATCATTTGCTCCTATTACAGAACAGTGTAAAAAGGATAATCCAAAATTTGTAAGTGAATTTTAATGTTAAATATGATTTAAAAGTAAGAAAATTTTGTTAACAGAATGATGCTAAAGTGAATTTCTGTCGGCACAAAAAGGTAAGTTTTAGTTGTGCTTGTAGTTGGATATTGAATTGAGTTTTGTAGCACGTAGTGGCTTATACGGAATGCAAAAAACAACATTCTGATGTAAGTAGTTTTGACTGAATTTATAAATATTCATTGAATTTAATGAAATTTCATTGAATATTTATTAAATTTTATCAATTTTCATTGAATTTTCACATTTTTTCAATTCTGTCTCAACTTAATTGAATATTTATTTAGTCTCTCAATGCTATCATGGATTGTGTCAATGGAAAATTGGGTATTGTATGTACAAATTTAAAATTATTCCAATTTATACAATTTCTTAGAACACTTATTTTTTAGATATCACCATTCACACCGAAAGTAGTGCGAGAACAAATACTTCAAGTGATAGCTGATGAACCTGTAAGTTACTTTTGTCAAAATTCACACAGCAATTAAACATAAAATTACACAGAAACGAAAAGAAATTGAAAAAGCAACGGAACCATGTGTTTCTAATGAAAATAAGGTAATTAGTTTTGTATAAGATAATTTAGAAATGTCTAACATTCTTTTGATAGGATGAAGAATGTTGTTGGAGAAACTTGATGAATGGAGTGAGTTCAAATGAAGATTTTATAAAAATGTATTAAATATTATTTAATTTATAGCCATGTGAAGAACTAAAGAAACTATTAGATTCAGAATAAACTACAATGAATTATTAAATTAAAACTGACAATAAGTGTAGATTTTGAAGAAATGTAATAACTATTAAAAAATTCTTCAAAAAACATCAATTTTCACATTAATTCACTCATTAAGAAAACTTTTCCAAGCTAAATATGAACTAAAGTAATCGCAGTTACTCAACTACGTAGCGCAGACATCAACAAAACATCTAATGGTTGCTGAAAGTAAAAAAATAATATGAAGAGATAAAAATCAAAAAGCTACAATGGCCAAGATTATGTTAAAACTGACATAATAAGTAATGTATTTTTGGAAAAAAATGTATTAACTGTTAATAAACTCTCCAAAAAATCATTTTAAGTAACTTTACCATACAACTGTTCATAGAGTTCTTTCAGTGTCCATAGAAATTAAGATGTCCAGAAAATATACAAATTCTACAAAAGATATCATACACATCCAAGTGAAAAATTAAAAAAACTTCTTTTAAACAATAAAAATGATTTTATCTTTTATATTGTTTTGCATAAATTTTAGATAAAACTGACACACAGTTGGAATATAGAAAAATTTAGAAAATTTTCTTGGAAAATTCCAAAAATAATTGATAAATTGAAAAAACTTCTAAAATTCAAGAAAAATTTTCATTTCAAGAAATTTATTCTATAATCAAAAAAATGTATCCCCAGAAAATTGAGGCCTACTAAAAGTAGAAATATAAAACACGAAAAAAATTCAATCCTATAAATCACTAATTCAATTTAATTTTCACTTCGCACAATTTTTCCAATTTTTTAATACTGCTTATGTAAAGTAATATGACCTGTACTTGGTTTTTTGTGAATAAATTATTTTCAATTTAAATTTCTTCTCACGACTTTCCTGCATTTCACACGCACTTTGGTATATATATCATACATTGAACACACAACAACCACTAGTTTTGGTAAACTGTTTGAGAAACCATGTCAAACATATCCCTCTTCACCACCATATTTCTTCTAAGCTGTCTGACTCCATTCATCAATGGCAAGGTAATTAAAATCCAATCACAAAATCCCTTTGAATCAATTTCTTTCTTTACTACAAATAGGACTGTTTTGACTGGGAAAATCTGCTAGAGGTAAACAAATATTTGTATTACAATACTCAGATTTATTTGAAAATCATTTTAACAGACAATGAACGAGTACAATGTAAAAGCAAACACTCCCATTATACAAGAATGTAAGAAAGAAAATCCAAATTTTGTAGGTGAATTTTAACTGAAATTGTGACTAATTTTAAGAAGAATCTGTTAATAGGATTACAAGCAAGTTGCAAGCTGTGTGAAAAACAAAGTAAGTTTTTGTTTAGTTTTCAATGTGATATTGATTTCTTCCTTAGATTGTAGCTGCTGATACAGAATGTGCAAAGAAACATGAAGTAAGTAGTGTACTGAAAAAAGTGTCAAGAAATTTTCTTTGACTTTTTATTAAATTTCATAAATTTTTCATTAATTCTATTGAATACTAGTTTGAGAATGCTATTTGTGATTGCATCAATAAAAAACTGAATGTTGTATGTACAAATTTTTAATTTGCTCAAATTAATATAATTAGTTAAAATACTGTAAATATATTTAGATAATGCTATTCACACCTAAACTGCTACATAAAGTGCTTCTCCAAGAGATAGCAGATGAAAGTGTAAGTTAAAAATTGTGTGTAAACATTTTGATTAAATGCAAAATTTAATAGAAACGAAGTGCAATTGAAAAGGCTATGAAACCATGTATTTCTGATAAAAATAAGGTGAGTAGTTCTATACGAGACAATTAGAAATGCTTAATGTTTTTATTTTGGTAGGACCATGATTGTATTTGGAAACAACTGATGAATGTGATGAGTTTAAACATGGGAATTTCATAAGAGTATTGAATATTATTCAATATTATTCTATTTCTAGCCTTGTAAAGAAGTGAAGGAAAAAATTGGTCTAAAATAAGCTATGGAGGAACTGCAATGGCCAATATTATGCTAACATTAATATAAATGTATTTTTGAAAGAAATATAATAACTGTTAATAAATTCTTGAAAAAATATCACATTAAGCAACTTTACCACACTCATACTCAAAGAAATATGATAACACGTGACAAGAAATAAATCAATTCTTTTTATATGGATTTTTAAACTATTCTCTAGAACATATCCACAGTGTAAAAACAGAATTGCGTGTATCATCATATCCAAGAAGTAATCTACATTCGACAAACCAAGTCCCAAATATCTCACCCAAACCTCAATTTAAAAAAACTGCACGTGGAATCATCAAATATTTACATTTTGTTTTCTTTTGTTAGAATAAATTACCTTCAGATTATCTTCAAATTTAAATTTTCTCTCACGACTTCCTATTATTTTTCATACACAGGATACCAAATTTATTATATCTATCACAAACTAAACACATAACAACCAGTTTGGGTCTACTCTTTCAGAAACCATGTCCAACACATCCCTCTTAACCACCATATTTCTTCTAAGCTGTCTGACTCCATTTATCAATGGAGTAACAAAAATCCAATCACAAATCCCTCTTAATAAATTTCTTTCTTTACAACAAACAGGAGTGTTTTGATTTAGAAAAACTGGGAAAAGTAAACAAATGTTTTTATTACATATAATTTCAGATTTAAATTGAAAATTATATTTTTCAACAGGTAATGCAAGAGTATCAAATACAATCAAAAAAATACAATCACCTATTGAGAAATCATTGTTCTGATGTCAAATCACTACAATTTATTTTACCTAATCACAGTAATCACCATCACCAATACAACCCAATTCTGTTTTTACACAATCTTCATTTACACACTTTTGATATAATTCAATCCAGAAAACAAACCAATTCTATTTACAGATTTTTTACTATGAATTCTCTGCAACAAAACAGAATTGTGTGTATTGTCACATCCAAGAAATATTCTACTCTTCGACAAACTAAGTCCCAATATTTCACCAAAACTCAATAAAAAAAAATCCCACGTGAAATCCATTCAACACTGATATTTGCATTTTGTTTTCTTTTTGTTAGAATAAATTAATTTAAAATTATGCCCTGATTTAAATTTCCTCTCACGATTTCCTATCCTTTGTCATCACCGGATCCAACCGTGCAACCTTTTCGAATTAAACACACAGCAAACACTTTTACCTACATTCTGAGAACACATCATGTCCAACATGTCTCTCTTTGCCACCTTATTCCTTCTAAGCTGCCTGACTCCATTCATCAAAGGGGTAACAAACAAATTCAATCTTAAAACTATTCACTCAATTTATATCTTTACTTAAAACAGGACTGTCTTGACTTGAAAAAACTAGATGAGGTGACTAATTTACATCAAATTTAGAGATAAAAATGAAATTCTTAATTTCTTAACAGATAATTGAAGAGGATAAGAAAAAATCAATTGCTCCTATCATTGAAGAATGTCAAAAAGAGAATCCAGCATTTGTAAGGAAATTTTAGATGAAATTAGAGTGAAAAGTTAATAAAATCATTTAACAGGATGAAAAACAACTTAATAATTGTCACCATAAAAAAGTAAGTATTTGTTCAATTTCATCTTTGAATTGAATTAAAATTTTTTTCTAGCACCACGCCGCTTATATGGAATGTCGAAATAAATCTGAAGTAAGTCACTTCTTTTTAAGTAGTTTAGTCGTTTCCCCATTAGTTAAAAATAGGGTGGCATCTGATAACGTTCAAACCTCTAACTTTAATTCTTGATTAATGAAAACATTCTTGGCAAATGCTTTTGCAGTTGTTTGTTGCCTACTCTTGCTATGTTGTAGCTATGCCCCTCTTTGACATTAGTATTTGCTTCCAATTGCTAAAAAAGCTTCGATTCAGATTTTGTAATTTAATTATAGGATCACAAAGTTGTTAATGATTGCGTCAATACAAAATTGAATATTGTAAGTAAATCTAATTTAAATTAATCCACTGTTTTGAATAAATCATAACTGGATTTAGGAATCGCCATACACAGCAGCAAAACTGCGAAACCAAGTCATTCAGTCCATAGCTGACGAAAGCGTAAGTTTCAATTTGGTATAAATCAACTTAATGTAAGATATTAAAAATTGACAGAAACGAAAAGAGATTGAAGGAGTTTTAGATGCTTGTCTTTCTAAAGACAATGTGGTAAGTAAATTTTACTTGGACTACATATAAGTTGTTTAATTTTTTCATTTTTTGTAGGATGATGAGTGTATTCCAAGAAGCCTAATAAAGGGAGTAAGTTAAATACTGTAATTAGAGTTTTATTAACATATATTAACACTATTCCATTTTAAAGCCGTGTCCTGAACTGAAGCAACTTTTTGGTGAAGAATAAAGACTGAATTTGATAATGATAAAATAAAAGCATATCTTTAAAAAGAAATGTAAAAATCATTAATAAATCCTTTGAAAAGCAAGATATGCCATTTTTTCATTCAATACACCAGATCTTCATATTCACTTTTATATCATTTTTTAAATTATTACTGAGTAGTGTAACAGTTGTGATGTAACAATTTTCGTGATCACTTTTGTTTGTTGCTCACTTCCGTTACTAAAAATTTGACTTGAAAATTTGATTTTTCTTTTATACATAGATTTATATTTATATTTATACAGTCGGACCCGCCAGTAGCGACCTTGGCTATAGCGTCAACCCGCTTATAGCGTCACGTTTGGTGCGGTCCAGCCAACACTTTAACGCTGTAAGCGGATTCGCTTATAGCGTCAATTTAAGCCCGGTCCCTTGATTGATGCTATAAGCGGGTCCGACTGTATATAGATTTGAATAAATTATTTTAGAAAAACTGCATGAGGTATGTACCAGAAGTAGTATTCATAAAACTTCAAACTTCAAGTATTCAAACTTTAGCTGTATTTGCAATAACTGACAAATCAGAACTAAACCAATCATTTCTTATTAGGAACTTGAAGTTGACAACCAAAAAGCAATAGATCACATTATGGAACAATGTAAAAAGGAAAATCTAGCATCAGTAAGAAATTGTGATGCAGGTGTTTGATACTTTGACCTGCACCAATGGGATAACCGCACGGTAATCACGTGACTTGCCACTTGACGCGCGCGGACCATAAAAGCCCAAATCTTCTTATGAATAAACACTTGTCATTTAACCTTTAAATCGAGTCGAAACAATTATTTCTTTAAGTGGAAAAGCTTTTATTTCACTTACTTACAACATTTACAACAATTTCAAAAAAACATTTAATACATAGAATGAAAAGGAACTTCTTGACTGTTTCCTAAAAAAAGTAAATTTTCTTAAATTTCCTTTACAAATTTACAGAAATCTTCTTTTAGCAACGAGACGCTAACGTCGAATGTCAAAAGAAATTTACAGTAAGTTGTAAGTAATTATGTGTTACTTAACACCTTTTAATCAATTAATAGGACCACAGTGATATTGAGGAATGTGCCAATGTTAAACCGGGCGCGTCAAGTTAAACCGGGCGCGTCATTTTCACAGAGACGAAGACAAAATTTCGATTTACCACAGACCGACTATTATTATGTTAAAATTGACAGAGAATTGTAAAAATAATTAATAAATTCCTTTAAAATATCAATTTTCAAGTCATTAGAGAGTTTGCGGATAACAAAACTTATGTCTTATAACATATAAATTCCATGTTAATTATAAATCTAACTTATAAGTTATAAAACATAAGTTTTGTTCTCTTCAAACTCTCTAATGTGTACATTACCAATTACATGCATAAAATTTATGAACTTCAACTACACACCAACTGCTTCCTCTCTTTTCACATTACTACCTCCACATTCAAATACCGGGACGGATATGACAGATATCAACAAAAGACAACACCATTGACATAGTTTTCAATCTTTTCAATGACAACCTACAAACACACTTCCAACTTACTATATAAATTGATTTAAATTTGCTTTCCAACACCACAGTTTGAAAGTAACTTGTTCTACCATGAATTGTTCTAACTCACTACTACTCCTACTTCTTTTAAGTTGTTTAGTGCAACAAATCAATGGGGTAAGTGCAAAAACTAATTTTTCTTAAATTCATAAATAATTTATCATAATTTTACTTATAGAACTGTCTTGACCTAAATAAACTATTCACAGTACAGTATAATAAGCTTTGAGATGTAAAATTATATAAATAAATTGTTATTACCATTTATATAGTTATATAAACAAGATATGGATAAATTGAATGCTCCCATACATGAAAAATGCAAAAAAGAAAACCAAAATTTTGTAAGTTTCATCAGAAATGCAAAAAAGTAAAATATTTTCAAAATATTAATTTAATAGAATGAAGAGAAAATTAATGAATGCATCGATAACAAAGTAAAAATTAATAACTCTTACATTTCAAAATAAACAAAATATTTCTCTAGATTGTATCAGCCACATCTGAATGTTACAAAGAGCATCCAAAAGTATGAAAATTATTTTTAAAATTTTTGATTTTCAAATTAAATCAATTCTAGGATGAAAAAGCTGCTGAAACTTGCACTGCTCAAATGTTGGGCATTGTAAGTCTTAAATTAGTTTAATTATTAATGGAAACTAATAAATAAGTCTTTAGGAGATGAACTTATCATTTGAGAAGATCAAAAACCAGATAACTCAATCAATCGTAGATGAAAGTGTAAGTTTTTGTTAAAACTGGTCATTCATATGATTAAATGAATATTTTTAGAAAAGGAAAGAAATTGAAGCAAGTTTTGAAGGCTGCAATTTAGATAAAGTAAGTAATGACATTGGAACTAAATTCAAGGATAGTATTGACATGAAAAAGTTGCATTTGTTTTTAAACAAGTACAATTTTCAATTTTAAAATTTAAATAACATTTTTCTAATAGGATATCCACACAACCCGCTGCATATTGTCCAAACTGATGGCTGGTGTAAGTTAGCCATCACTTTTTAAAATAATTCAATTACAAAATTTTATTTTATTACTTTCCAGCCATGTCCAGAATTGAAGAAGGAAATGGGAGTCTAAACTAACAAATAAAACTGTATAAACTGAATAAACTGAATAAAATTTCACTTTAAAGTCACCTTCCAGTATTATTACCACTTCTACCTCAACAAATCAAAAGAATATTCAATTCCATCTTCGAAAAACCATTAAATAAAAAAAAATCACTGAAATACTTCAAATCCTTTCAATACTTTACGCAGAATTCACATGTTTTCACATAAACAGGATATTCAACCATTATTTATCCACATACTCACATGAAAAGACCATTTCAAAACAGAATTTCAAGTAACAACATCTCTAAAAATATGCGGCTCATCATAATTCTACTTGTCTTAACTTGTGCAACCACACTAGCAAATAGCGTAAACCAACTTTAATATTCTTATTCATTCCTAATGAAGACTACAAAGCTTTTCGCATTGTTTTTTATCCATCATTGTATATGGACAACACATATGGTGTCGATGGAAAATCATCCGAAAAGCTTTGTATAAGTTCTTCGAATAAACCCTGCAGCTCTTATTGCAAATCACAAAATTTTATTCTTGCATAAAACTGGCTTATTTGAGTCATATTAATGTTGTAAAACATTAAAAAGGCTTAAATGAAGTTAAAATTATTATTCCTAATTTCAAATATTTCTTTTTCATATTTCAACAGAAATGTTTCAATATTGGTGACTACATGAAAGTATTTAATTCACATTTAAGTAAATTTTTCAATCTTACTAATTGTACTCTATATTAACCAGAAATGTGCAGCAGAGGAGAAAAAAATGCAGGAAATCATTGCTGAGAAATGTAAAGAGAAGACACCTGAACTTGTGAGTTAATTTTGGGATTGATATGTGATTTGTTTTAATTAATTTAAAAAATTAATTATTAGAGTAATAAAAAAGTAGGAAAATGTGTGGCAAAAAAGGTAAGAGTTTGATTTGATTAAGTTTTTTTGTATCAATGTCTTTCTATACTCATAGTACCACAAAGCTCTTGAGAAATGTTATGAAAATCATTATCAAGTATGAGAATTTAATTAAAATAATTTAATTTAATTAATTAAGTCATTTTAGGATGCTGAGGCCATTAAGGAATGTATGATTAAGGAAATTGGAACTGTAAGTTGTAGATTTGTAAATTGAAGTTGAAAACTTGAAATTAAGTTAAATTTTGTTAGGAAAATGAATTATCATTTCAACATTACAAAAATATAGTCCTTGAATTAGCAGATAAAGATGTAAGTCATAATTTACTAATAATTTTTCTTGTTTTTGTAATATAAATTGCAATTACAGAAGGTTGAGGAGATTGAAGAAGCTATTAAGCCCTGTAAAACAGATCCTGTAAATATAGTGTTGGGTTTTATCAATTTTTATTATTTTATGTTAAATTATTATAGGAAAAGATATGTGTTCCAAAGAAACTGATGAAAGGAGTGAGTTATAGTATTATCTTGGCTGGCATGCTGGAAAAAGTGTGGTTGACCAACTTCCATAATTTTCTGGCACCTTGATCAACCGTATCACAACGAAATATCGTGTGGCAAAATATCGCGCGACAAAAATCGATCTTATTGGAGTTTTTTAGGTTAGGTGGGGGGCGGGAGCCCCCCTTGTTAGGCTAGATGCTGGAATGGAGATTCCCACATTTAATTTGTCATGTTTTTTGAGGTTTTTTCATGATATTTTGTCGTGCGATATTTTGCCACGCGATATTTTGTCATGGAACCTGATCAACACTGCCATTTTCTAGTATTCCTAATACCATTGTTTGTTATCATTGCTAAAGAATTACTTTGTGTTACTATGAGTTTGATTTGTTTATTAGCCATGCCCTGAATTGAAGGATGTGTATGGAGATTTGATCAATTCTAAGAGACCTGGAGGTTGTGTTGACTGTGGAGAAGATGGAGAAGATGGAGGGAGTGGAGAATCTGATGATTCAGAAGAGGCTGAAGAATCTGGAGAGAGTAAGGAATCTGGGGATTCAAAAGAATCTGGAAAATCTGGAGAATCTGGAGAATCAGGAGAAGATGGGGATGATGGAGATGATGAAGATGGAGGAAACAAGGATAAAGTCAGAGTTAGCAGAAAGAATGGAAAACTTGGAAAAGGAGGAAAGGGTGGTAAAGGTGGAAAGGGTGGTAAAGGCAAATCTGAAGATCCATAGAATTCAAATCACAAAATAAACCACAAAACTCCAAAATTATATAATACAAAAGCAAAAATATGTAATACTGACTTCAAACCTCTAAAATCTGAATAAACTACTGTTTCAAACCTCATTTCAAAGACTTTATAAATAGTATTCAATAATAAAAATATCTGTAACTAACCTTTTGATGTCTTCTTTTATTTGCTTCTAAAATCATAACAGTCCAAAAATATATTTGCCAATTCTAATAAAAAAAATAAATTATTGATAATTTCTAATAAAAAATGCAAAAAGACCAAACAAATTTTTAGAAAACTCACCACAGTTCTTCAGATCCAATTCAAAGCGAAGATTCAACCGCAGAAAACTGGTCACCGGTTCTTAACATCTGTGAACAAATTCAAGAAATGATTTTTACTATTCAATTAATTAAAATTTCAATTTTAAAATCTTCATCCAGTATTTTTACTATTTACAGCTCACAAAATCAAAAGAATATTCAATTTTAACATCCAAAACTGGAAATAAACAAATCCAGGTTACCTTTAAAAAATCCAGAATTTCAATGAATGAAATCTAATTTGAAATTCATGTTTATAATTAACCTGTTTTCACCCACAGCCGGATATTCACCCACTATATATCCACATTCATCCAAATCACTTCATTCACACACAAATTTTCTAAAACATGAGGGTTGTTGCAACTCTACTTGTCTTAATTTGCACAACTACACTAGCAAACAGCGTAAACCTTTAAAATCTTATTCTTTAATCCTATAAGTCTATTACACACCCACCCATGAGCTAATGAAGTGAAAAATTGAGTTCACTTTTTGTTTTCACTAAGCAGTACACAGTTAAATCATTTTTCACTGCAAAAATTTGATCCGTTGAAATTTCATTCACATCTTGTTCTGCTTCTGCATTTCTTTAATTTTTCATTCAGATGAAGTGAAAGTTGATTTATCCACTTTGAGATGTGTACTAGGCTTAAATCTGAAACAAAATTTCTATACTTTGACTACAATATTAACAAATTTCTTTTCCATCCTCCAGAAATGTTTCAATATCAGTGACTACATGAAAGTATTTAATTCAAATTTAAGTAAATTTTTCAATCTGGTTAATTGTTTTTTGACTAGAAATGTTTGGAAGAGGAGAAGATAATGCAGGAAATCATTGCTGAGAAATGTCGAGGAGAAAATCATGAACTTGTGAGTTTATTTTGGGATTAATGAGTAATATTTGGTTTTAATTAATGAAGATATTAATTATTAGAGTGATAGGAAAGTAAGAAAATGTGTGCAGAGAAAGGTAAAAGTTTGTTTAATTTGTGTTTTGGTATTGAAGTCTTTTCTGCCCACAGTATCACAAAGTTCTTGATAAATGTTATGAAAATCATCATAAAGTATGTGTAATTTAATAAAATAATTTACTTTAATTAATTTTGAGTCATTTTTAGGATCCTGAAGGCACTAAGGAATGTGTGATTAAGGAATTGGGAACTGTAAGTTGTAGATTTGTAAATTGAAGTTGAAAACTTGAAATTAAGTTAATATTTTTAGGAAAATGAATTATCATTTCAACATTACAAAAGTATAGTCCTTGAATTAGGAGATAAAGATGTAAGTCAAATTTTGTAATAATTTTTTATTGTTTTATAGTGTAAATTGCAATTACAGATGGCTGAGGAGATTGAAGAAGCTATTGAACCCTGCAAATCAGATCCTGTAAGTGTAGAGTTGGTTTTTGATCAATTTTAGTGATCAATGTTTAATTTTGTAGGATAAAATATGCGTTCCAAAGAAACTGATGAATGGAGTAAGTTGTAGTTTGTTATTATAACATTCAGTTTGTATTAGTGAGTTTTTGTAAACCTACCTCAGAAAATTGCCTCCTTAGGGGCTTTTTACCTTAGACACAAGATACAAGTTATAGTATAAGGAAAGAGCTTTGTAAACTCTCTAATTCTAGTATTTTATTTTCACAGCCCTGTCCTGAACTGAAAAAAATATATGGGAATTCAATAAACGTCAATTCTGAGATGCCTAAAGATTGTGTCAATTGTGAAGAGTCTCCAGAAGAATCTGGAGAATCTGGAGAATCTGGAGAATTTAGTGAATTTAGCGAATCCAGCGAATCTATCGAATCTAGTGAATTTTCTAGCAAATCTAGCGAAACTGGAGAATCTGGAGAAATTGGGGAAAAAGTGAGGAAAAATATAGAAGTCGGATTTGAAGGAAAGGGTTTTAACTCGAAAAGCTATAAAGGAAAGAGGAGGACAGGAAGGTATAGAAAAGGGAAAACAATGAAGCGAAAGGGGGGAAGACGGAAGAGAAAGGGGGGAGGACGGAAGAGAAAGGGGGGAGGAAGGAAGAAAATGGGGGGAGGAAGGAAGAAAAAGGGGAAGTAAACGTGTAAATCTGAAAATCCGTAAATTTCATTCACGAAATTGAACACACGTAAAACTAAAATTGTACCGTACAAAGCAAAAATGTGTAATAACAACTCGAAACATTTAAAATATAAATAAAACTCTTTCGAATGTCATCGCAAACCCTTCAATAGACTCTCGTACAAACAATAACTGTATTTATTTCGTGAAATTAACTCACCGCCTTTCAATTTCTTCTTTTACACTATGCGATGGATTTTACAATCGTAGCAACAAAGCCCGATCATATGTTTCCGAATCACGTGACGACCATATGTTGCATCGATGTTGTTTCAATTCTAATTACAAAGAAACTTAATGACAATTCGTAATAAACAACATAAAAACGTCATTTTTAAATACCTACAGTCGTCCTTCTCAGATTTAAACCTCTAGATCAAACCGCGCCTGCGCGTGAACATGCGCCGTTGGTGACGGATTCTCAAACAACTTCTTACGGCGCTTGTAAACGTTGCTTTAAAAAATAATTCGAGCGAGTCGAACCCCCGAGCTGTCAGTAATTTATTTTATGAAATTATAATTGTATATTTGATTTGATTATTCCGTCAATCAATTTATTCTATATTTAACAAAATCAAGATGTCTTCCTCCTCGATCGACAAAGTTAAAATACTAGTTGTAGGAGATTCGGGTAAAAATCATAAATTTACGATTTAATATTAATTCTAAAATTTGTAAAAATATTATAGGAGTTGGTAAATCATCTTTAGTCCATCTAATTTCATACGGCGAGTCAATACCGAACCCATCTTGGACAATCGGTTGCGCAGTCGAAGTTAAAGTTAAAAAAAATCAAAAAATCAATGAAATTTATCACTAAAAATTCATTTCTAATACTCAAAATATTTATAATTCACTAGCTCCACGAATATAAAGAAGGTACGCCGATGGAAAAGAATTATTTCGTTGAATTATGGGACGTTGGTGGATCAAATAGTCATAGAAATACCAGATATATTTTTTATAATTTAGTTCACGGTAAAAAAAAAAATTTTTCAAGTTAATTTTGTATGTAAAAAATTAATTTAAGGTGTATTTTAGGTATACTTTTAGTCCACGATTTAACAAACCGAAAATCGCAGCAAAATTTGAGAAAATGGCTCGCGGAAATACTGAGTAAAGAAAGTAGCAGCAACTCAAAATACGAGTAAGTTAGTTATAAAATTGTTTAAAATTAAAATTTTAATTATTTTAAATTTTTTTTAGTTCCTACGAATACGACCCTGAACAATTCGTCGACAGCCAAATCCCAATTTTAGTCGTCGGAACAAAACAAGATTTAGCACAAGTCGTTCGATCAAACGCCGGTGCCGCCGTTCAATCCTCACCGTTCGCCGAAGAGTGCGGCGCCGACGAAATTCACCTAAATTGCCAACAACCAAAGGCACTCGCACCCGGTTCGAGCAACGCGGTCAAACTAAGCCGATTTTTCGACAAGGTTCCAATAATTTTCAAAATTTTTCAATTTTTTCCAAAAAAATTCATAAATTCCTCGCTCCAGGTCATCGAAAGCCGCTTCCACGCCCGCGAAAGCCACATGGCCGCTTCATTCCTCGACCGACGTCGATTATTCATCCCAAACTCAAAAGCCTACCACAACGATTAACCCTTTCAACACCAAAATGTAAAAAAAAAAAAAAATTAATAAAAAATATATTTTATTCCTCAATAAATCAACCAAAATCAATCAAAATTCATCAAAAAACCAAAAATTATTCAACTTCCTCAATCGTCGGTCCCCCATCCCTCGACGTCCTCGACGGCCGACCTCTATAAGGCGGCGGTGAGGGTCCGGCACTACTCCCAGGCGCACTGTACGACGAAGCGACAAACCGCGTCATAATCGGCGCCAAAACGTTCTGAATCTCCCGAAACTTATTATCATACTCGTCTTTACTCGCGTCCATGTGTCCGTCGATCCACTTCAACGTCTTCTCGCACAGGTGGAGCGCCATTTGCCGATCCACATCCGGGATCTTCTCCCCGGCTTCTTCGATCGACTGCCGGACGCCATAAATGTAAGTTTCCAACGAATTCCTCGCTTCGATCCGACTCCGCTGCATTTGGTCGTCCAATCTGTACTTCTCGGCGTCCTTCAACATCCTATCGATGTCGCCGCGAGATAGCCTCCCTTTATCGTTCGTTATTATGATTTTACTCGACCTCCCGGAACTGATTTCAGTCGCGGTCACGTGAAGAATCCCGTTCGCGTCGATATCGAACAAAACCTCTATCTTCGGGACCCCGCGGGGCGCCGGGGGGATCCCCATCAGCTCGAAACGTCCGAGTAAATTATTATCACGTGTCAACGTTCGTTCCCCCTCGTAAACTTGCACCGTGACCCCGGGTTGGTTGTCCGCGTAGGTCGTGAAGAGATTCGACGTTTTGAAGGGAATTCTCGTGTTCCTCTCGACTAATTTCGTCATTATCCCCCCCGCGGTCTCGATTCCGAGCGACAGCGGTGCGACGTCGACGAGAAGTACGTCCTGGATGTTCTCGCTCTTGTCCCCCGAGATGATGGCGGCCTGGACGGCGGCGCCGAAGGCGACGGCCTCGTCGGGGTTGATGCTCATGTTGAGTTCCTTCCCTTCGAAGAAGTCCTGGAGCATTTTCTGGACCTTCGGGATCCTCGTGGACCCCCCTACTAGAACGACGTCGTTTATATTGTGTTTTTTGAGCTTCGCGTCGTTCAGGGCCCGCTCGACAGGCCCCAGGGTGGAGCGGAAGAGGTCGATGCAGAGTTCCTCGAATCTCGCGCGAGACATTTTCGAGTAAAAGTCGATTCCATCCAAAAGGGCGTCGAGTTCGATCGTCGCTTCGGTGCTGCTGGATAAAATTCTTTTTGCTCGCTCGCACGCGGTTCGGAGGCGTCGAAGGGCCCGGGGGTTCGATGTTAAGTCTTTTTTGAATTTTCTCCGGAATTCCTCGACGAAGTGTTGGACCATGCGGTTGTCGAAGTCTTCGCCGCCCAAGTGGGTGTCGCCGGAGGTTGATTGGACCTCGAACATTGCGCCTTCGTCGATGGTGAGGATGGAGACGTCGAAGGTCCCGCCGCCCAAGTCGAAGATTAGAACGGTTTTCTCGCCTTTGAGGTTTTTGTCCAAGCCGTAGGCCAATGCGGCTGCGGTTGGTTCGTTGATGATTCTGGAAATAGTGAGGAGTTAGTCACTGGTGTTTGATTAGTTATTGAAAGTATCGGTTGATTTTTTTAGTGTTAATGTACAAATAGAGTTGCCTTGTCTCCGGGTTTGACCATTATCTCCCCAAAACTTCAGAAATTCAAAGAAATTCAATACGAATTCATTGAAAATCAATGAAGATTCAGTGAAATTCAGTGAAATTCAATGAAAATTCAAAGAAATTTAGTGAAATTCAAAGAAATTCAATGCAAATTCACAGAAATTTAGTGAAATTCAGTGAAATGTCATGAAAATTCAAAGAAATTCAGTGAAAATCATTAGTGTCAGGCATTAACTTACAATAAATCATTTTTTTGTACGAAAACAAATATTTTCAAATATCAACGAGTACTTTTCAACCAAAAAATTCAAAATACTCGACACTTTTCACAAAACATACACAAAGCATCAAACACTTTCTTCCAACTTCACACTACCTGATAACATTCAACCCAGCAATAACCCCTGCATCTTTAGTCGCCTGTCTCTGCGAATCATTAAAATACGCCGGCACCGTAATAACCGCATCCTTCACCTTCACCCCCAAAAACGCATCAGCCGTCTCCTTCATCTTCACCAACACCATCGAACTAATTTCCTCCGGCGTAAACATCTTCTCCTCCCCTTTATGTCGCACTTTGATCACCGGCTTCCCGCCACTGCTCACGACCTTAAACGGCCACATTTTCACGTCACTCTGGACCTGTGGGTCGTCGAATTTCCTCCCAATTAGTCTCTTCGCGTCGAAAACTGTGTTCTCCGGGTTCATCGACATCTGGTTCTTCGCCGCCTCGCCGATGAGTCGCTCGGTTTCGGTAAACGCGACGTAACTCGGCGTCGTCCTGTTTCCTTGATCGTTGGCTATAATTTCAACTTTTCCATGTTGAAATACCCCTACGCACGAGTAGGTTGTGCCTAAATCAATTCCTATTGCCGGGGGTTTCTTCGAAGTTGAGGCCATTGACCCGAAAAATTAAAAATTGCAAATTACTGTAAGAAAAATGAAAAAAAATTAATAAATTATGTTAATTTCCTTTGTTTTTTATATTATTTTACATACCATTTGCAGTTTTAGTCAAAACTTTGAATCATTTTCATGTTTTTTTAATAATTCAATGATTAAACAATGTTTTACAATACAGTGACAAAAATTTATTGTTTTTAAAATTGTTATTATTGAAATTACACAATGACAATGAGAGTTCACGTAACAATATCAAAATGGAGGAAAAAATGATTGAAAGTTAGAAATTTTTACTCGTCGACCTTCCGTTTTGGTTTTTTCGGGTTCCTCGAGCGACTCTTTGCCTTGCAGAGAGGACAAATCGGTGCATTTCGATGGATTTGTTGATGACATGATAAACAAGACTAAAAAATTGGGAAAAAAGGAAAAATTAACATTAATTCATCGATTTATAATCTTTTCTTGACCTAATTGCTTAAAATAATCCAATTTTTTTATCATTTTTTATTATTTTTTATCAATTTTACCTTCATAGGTGGTGGTTGTTGTCTGAAAGTTGTCGTTTGAGGACGTTCGTTTTTATTTCTGGCCACTTGAATTGGAGCAGCGACGGAGGCCACTGATAAAGTAGGTGGAATTGCAGCTTCCGGAGCTTCGCTTTGCCATTCGCTTTTCGGTCTTTCGAAATAACTGATAAAAGCGAAAAGTTCGATTAAAACGTTGCGAAATTTGTTTATTTAATTTTTGCTTACTCAGGAGTGATGTTTGTGGTTTCCTCATGCAGTTCCGGTAATCGATTCAAACCGATTTCGTATCGCAATTTGTCGATCAAGTCCTTTAACGGTTTGTATTCGTCGTGAATTCGTTTTGCGCTGTCGAGGGATTTGTTTCTGTCTTCTTCGGCTTGTTTTATGATGCTTTCCATCTTAAATCAGTGGAATTTTTATTTTTTGTTGTTGATTTTTTTGATTTTTTGAATTTTTTTTTTGTTACCAAATTAATGTCCGCGTGAATTTGTCTTAATTCCTCCACATGCGCCATTTTTTCTTGAAGTAAAAGTTCCATTTCTTGTTTATATTCTGTCAAACATCGTTCTTCGTTTTCGGTTAACTCCACTTCTTGTCGAAGACGGACTTTTAGTTTTTCCAATTGAACCGTTTTGCCCCTTGATTGTTGAAAAGACAAAAAGATTTTTAAAAATCGGAAAATCCTTTTCGATTTAATCAATTTCGTACCTTATATCCTTGAGTGCTTCTAATTTTCCCATGTATATAATATCCTCGGCCATATTAATTACGTAATTAAGTAAATAAACACAAACACGGCTGCAAAAACAAGATGATTGATACAGATATGAGTCAAGTATCGAATCGGTGTTTTGGAAAAAATCGATTTCACGATTCTTTATACTTTTTAAGCAGAAAATAAAATCGAGTAAAATATCGGTGAAATCGATTACAAAAGCGAGATCTGGTGATGGGAGTTGTAAGTTTCTTATCGATTCATGAATGAACTTGTTAATTAATCAATTTTAATCATTTTTAATCAATTTTATCAATAAAAAAAAAAAATGAGTTGAAAAAAAAAATTTACTGCTAAATTCGTACAAATTGCATCATAGAACAAAAAAATCGATTAAAATTTTTTTTTAAAAACAACAAACAAAAAAACAATGCAATCAACAACAACAAAAATCGAATTCACAAAAAAAATGTATTTTTAGAAAAGAAAAAAAATTCAAAAAAAAAATTTGTAAAAATTTCCTCAATAAAAAAATTAAAAAAAAAAAAAAATCACACGTGTGTATACCAAAACCAAACTAACAAAATTCCTCAACCCCTTAATCCCCAAAAGAAAAATTCGGGGAACCAATTGACCCCATTGCCAGAATTCCACCAAAAACTGACACCAACAAACTCATCTCAATGATTCAGCCCATGTGATTCGGCAACGTGAAATTC
>JAQIXT010000954.1:0-21090 GCA_034700445.1 Stenotaenia linearis | reverse complement strand
CACTGAATATTTTCTCTGACCGGTCGATTACGATGAGATTCTCGAACCCAGCCGCGGACATCGGCGGCTGGTCATGGCGGTCTTCTTGATCAACATTTGTAAATTCAACGGCTGCGGGATAAAATTTCCTACATTGGGAGACCTTATTCAACATATTGAAGATACTCATTTAGGTAAATCGTAATATTTCCATGATGCGATTTGTAACTACTGCTATAATTTAATTACAAATTGCTGAAACGTGACTGCACTCTCCAGTTAATCTCGTTGCATCCATGTTGGTCGTCCGATGCTGGCAAAATTAATATTTTTTCGATATTTTTTATAATCGTTTATTTTCTCGTTTAGGGAATTTATTTTTGCCGAGCAAAAATGTTGTTATTATTTTAAGGCAATCATTTGTAAAAGTAATTTTTTTTATTTTATTTTTTTACTTGTCATTTTTTGCCCCTATTTCTCGCCACGTGACTTCTCGGCAGTGCACGCGTTATTTTTTCTCGAGCAAATAATTCCGATGCCAAAGTTGAAAAATGTGTAAATGAATATTACGAATTTGACATTTATGATCCAAATTAGGATCGAGTTTTTATAAACTCGTGATTGATTGGCAGGATTGATTATATGATTAAAAATGAGTTCATATTTACAGTGCAATGCAGAAAAGCAAACTTTGACTTACTTTTTTCTTTCTAGACTACGATCCCAGAGTTGTAGAAAGACAAGAATCCCAGCAGCCATCCTGTCTTCCTCTTAGTTACATTTTAAGGTAAAAAATGAAATTATAAATTAATTATTTCAATAATTGTTAAAATTTTAAAAATAGATTTTTTACCGACGCTGCGAAAAGAAAAGAAAACTTGGACTTTTTAAAACGTAAACAGCGAGCCTTGTCCCCGGCTGTGTCCATCCGAAGCACCACCCCGACTGGAAGTGAGTTTGATGATGATGAAGTCCTAAGTGAATCAGAAGACAGCGATGACTCCTGGACCACTCAAGAAGAATTCAGCTCGGAATTTATCCTTCGCTATGGCAGCAGGTTGGATTTTTGAAATTTCCGGAAGTAATGGTAATTTTGAAAATTAAAAATAAAATTACTGTATTAAAGAATGATGAGGCCTTCAAACTCGAACGAAGAAAAACCTTTTGCCTGTCCAGTGCCTGGCTGTAAAAAACGGTACAAAAACGTGAACGGAATCAAATACCACGCAAAGAACGGTCACCGCAAAGATGCAAGGTCAGTGAATACTATTTTAAAATATAATAAAATAATTAAATGAAGTAATTATTAACAGAGTGAAGAAAGCCTTCAAGTGCCAATGCGGCAAAAGTTACAAAACGTCCAAAGGTCTTCGAAGTCATGCGATTGCGCATCATGGAAATGGCGCAGTCGCAGTTTCCAATGCAGATTTAACGGAAGTGTCTTCGCCGCGCACTTCCATCGCGAGCATATCGCCTAGTGTGCCTACGTGCAGCCCTAATCTCGTCGTCACCCCATCCTCGCTTTCAATGCCTCTTGGTCTTCCAACTTCCACGTGCATTCCTAACGCAATGCTGACTCCCCCGCCCAGTGCCTCGCCCCAACTCATTCGGCCCAATCCATTGCAAACAGGATTGGTCAATTACTGTCCATTAACTCCCACCTCTCCAAATACTCCAAACGCTTCTATTCCTGCGATGCCAATAAAGATATCCGTACCGCAGGTGTGATGAAAAAATGATCTCCACTTATTTATTTTCATTTAAAATACTCATTACTCAAAGTTGTAAATTATCGTCTACAATTTGTTGGGAGATTTTTTTTTTAATTTTAAAATAATGTGCACATTCAACGGTGTTGAATCTATGCATTAGGTATTTATTTGTTCAATGTATACTACTCAGACATTGTATATTGTTACTTATAATTTACAAACGGTTGTTTTGATTGTACAAATATTATTTGCTCAAAAAACAGAATTGTAGTATTAATTAATATTATTATTTTTTAATTTCAACTCATTCCTTAGGTTGAAAGAGGAGATATTTTGCCAATTCTGTAACGTGACAAATCAAAGGGAGTTTGCCATACTGTATTCTAATGTCAACCATTTGTAATAATTTTTTTGAGAATCGTATTGATCGAGAAGCTAGGGATAGCTAAATTAATTTAATACAAAGATGTTTTACATTACTTATAAACAATGTGGACAAGTGTAAGTGTATTTGAAAAATTTTACTTTGATATACACATTCTATTTATTTTCAAAATCATACATTAAACTTTTGTAGCAAACTGCAAAAATTTTTTCGCAGTGAAAAAAATCCTTAGTCCTATTCTATTTAAAATGTAAAAGGTATAGATGTAATGAAAAAACTAAGATCGTGACTGCAAACACGTCTAAAACTCATTTTTGCATATCAATTGTTATTTATTAGTACGAAAGAATTTTAGTTGAATGTTTTTGTTTAAATATTTTGTGCAATTGTATCAGTTCAGTATACACATTTTTTCTTGATTATATAAATTGTCTCAGAATTTGAGATTAATTATTTTGTACCTGCTTAGTTTTGTTTTATTTTGTTAGAGAATTATTAATTCCAAACATAAATTATTTTAGCTAAGATCATCTATGTCATAATGTATTGATTTAGCTTTATTCTGCGTTGAAGTGAGCAGAAAAAAGATGTTCACGTTCGGCCATGTTAAGTGTTTTGTGATATTTCCTGATATTTTTTTTACCTTCTAGTCGTCCATACCTAGGACATAAACAATGTACAATGAGTGCCAAAAATAAATTTTTTTAATTCAACCTAAAACTTAAAAATTGATTCGAATGTTATATGCAAAATAGTCAGCGTAACGATGACGTAATGTGTCACTAGATTTGATTTCAATTAGTAATTTTTAAGTTGCTTGATAGTTCATACAGCAAAGATGACTGACTTTAATGAGATCAACAGTGAGAGCAAAAATAAGAATGTTATTAAACTGACAAATGATTCAGGTAATTCAATATCTTTAAAATATTTTTAATGCTTACATTATGTTTTTACTTTTAGTTCCATTTTTATTTTCGAGTCGGTTCGTTATATCTATAATGGCTTTTTTTGGCTGCGTTATTGCATATATTTTGAGATTAAACTTAGGATTTGCAATGGTGTGTATGGTACAACACAAGATAAATAGCAGTCGTCAAGATGAATGTTTGCATTATTTAAGTAATCAGAGCAGCGTTGATTCCGAAATTACAACTGCTGAGGTAAAGTCTTTAGCAGAAGTTATCGATTTGTAATTTTACATTTGTTTATGTTTAGTTTGATTGGGATAAATCTTTGCAAGGTACATTATTAGCAGCATTTTTTTATGGTTATATTGTAACTCAAGTACCAGCGGGCTGGCTATGCAGAAAGTAATTTAAATTGGGAAAAAATGATATTGAAATGAGATGTTATTTTATTTAGATTTGGACCAAAAATTGTACTTATCGTTGGCCAAGGAGTCGCAAGCATTTTGTCTCTTGCAATACCTGAAAGCGCTCGATTAAGTCCTTATTTCTTGTTGGCCATAAGAGTGTTACAAGGGATGTTTGCTGTAAGTATTTTTTTGGAGTTATTTGGTCGAATAAAATTCTTTAATTTCAGGCTTCTTCATTTCCCGCCACCCATTCATTGATTGGTAGCTGGGCGCCTACAAATGAAAGAGGTTTAATCTTATCTTTAGCTTATTCAGGTAATCCTTTTCTCACATCTTGCAGACGTTTAGGATTTTCATGAGTTTGTTTTAGGAATTTACGTTGGTACCATGATAACATTTCCCATGTCGGGTCTTTTATGCAATTATGGATTCGCTGGGGGATGGCCATCGATTTTTTATGTTACAGGTATTTAATTATTTTTACCTGTAATTATAATGCTGAATATTGTGAAATCGCAATATAGGTATCGTTGGCGTTGTGTGGATTATTGGAGTGATATTTTTTGTTTTTGACAATTATGAAAAACATCCAAGAATCAGCGAAAAGGAAAAATTATTTTTGCAAAATGCTGGTCTTGAGAATCATGAAGAACATGAAGTAATAATCTTTTTATTTCTGAAATTGATTTTTATTTTCTATTTTTATAAATAAATTGCAGAAAACAAAAATTCCGTGGATAAGAGTATTAAAATCTGGTCCAGTTTGGGCAATTGCGATTGCTCATTTAACTGCTAATTGGGGACTTTACACATTAGTTATTAATTTGCCTACCTACATGGATGACGTTCATAAATTTAAAATCAAGGAAGTAAGTAGTTTCACATTAATTATAATTTTTCATTGACTGTAGCCGAATTTTTTTAATTCTGTAATTAGAATGGTTTTCTCTCAGCTCTTCCGTATTTATGCACTTTGATTATCACATTAATTAGTGGTAAATTATCGGATTTCATAATTCGCAAAAAGACATGCAGTACAACAGTAGTTCGAAAAACGTTTAATTCAGTTGGTAAATCTGATTCAAAAAATTTATTAATAACAATTTTATAAATTCAATTTAAAAAAATTTTATACTGTAGGGATGTTTATTCCTTGTTTGTGTATGTTTCTCTTGACGTTACTGAATTGTGAGCATCGTTTTTATGCAGTTGCAGTAGTCGTCATATTGCAATCCTTTACAGGATTTGCTTATACCGGTGAGTCGGAAATATATACGATTCTTAAAAAAAATACAATAAATTTCATCTTAGGTGGGTTTTTTCTGAATCATGTGGACATTGCACCAAATTTTGCTGGAATATTGATGGGAATCTCAAACATGTGCGGACAAGTTCCAGGAATTCTATCACCAATATTAGTTGGATTCGTTACTACTGACGTAATATTATTGTTGATAAAAATGACATTCATTTTTAGTTTTAAAAAATCTCTTAGGGAACTTTAGCAGAATGGTCAATAGTGTTTTACGTGGGAGTAGGAGCTTATGCTTTAGGAGGACTCTTGTATTTACTTCTTGCTAGTGGAGAAGAACAAGATTGGGAATTTAATTCCAACGAGACTCAATTGGAAATGGAAGATATACAGCCAAAAGAAGTGGAAAGACTGACTGTCTCCGTTGGGAATTAACATGATTGTTAAAACATTTAGAAAATTGTGTATATTTAATTAATTGTAATTTTTTTCTTTATGAATGTTAAAATCTAATAAAACATAATGAAAGAGTTGCCATAGTAATAAGTAGAAAATTTCAAAATGGACGACGATGTAAAGAATTAATTTTGAAGTGTGAAATTGTGATGTATTGTGATGAGTTTTTTTTCCAGTTGTTAGTGATATATAAATTTTCGCCAAAATCTAATGCTATATGGAAGCAGTATTCGGAAATAGTGAAAAGAATAAATGATACGCAGTATATGGTAATTTGAAACATCTCAACTCCTGATAAGTTCTAGAGATTTAAATTTTAGTTGAAAAAACAAGACGAAGAAATGGCAGCGGATGATAAAAAAATAAACAAAGCGTTAGAATCTTTATCTAAATGGCTGCTCATTAATGTATATCGGTAATTAAGCCAAAATAAAAATTTACTAAATTAAACTTGATTTTATCTGCAGACAGACAACCAAAATTTATCGTGTTTGTGTCGCTTGCAGAGTTGCATCCTGGAATTAAAGGAAATAACACACGAAGATGCTTTAATTTCAAATAAAAAGGTTGGGCATTCGAATTGACAATTCAGATCAATTTTCTATTAACGTTGAATTTCAGTATTCTGAAAATGCAGCTCGATCGGTTAGAGGAAGAATTTTAACATCACCAAATTCTACTTCTAAAATTACGTTAACTAATGTGTCAAAATGGTTAGGTGACATCATACTGGAAAATGTTAATGACACGACTTCGCTTTTTAGACGCTTGAAAAATAAAACAGTGAAATTTACTAGTAAAAAAATGTAATTTTAAATAAATTTTCATTTTTAAGAGGAATATTTAAAGCTACCCTTGTGCGTCAGCTTTAAAACATGAAGCGAGCAAGCATTTTTTTACATTTTGTGTTCATCAGTATGCAGCTCGAAATGCGTGACGTTCCTCTTTTGGGACATTGCGTCATAAGGTTTGGAAATTAAGCGAAGCTGGAATACTGCAGTAAAGAAACCCGAGGAAAAAACATCTGAAGTAACATTCAGATATTTCTTGGGTAAGTATAAAGGTCAACAATTTTTCATAATTTTACAAAACATTTCGTGCTCAACCCTATCTTAAAAATAAATAGTTTAAGAGAAAAACTCATAAATAATTTTCCTCTTGGTTCATTCTAACAAAAATAACTGACTTGAATATGTGTAAATTTATCCCATCCTGCGAAGGTGTCATACTCATACCTTAAGCAACCCATATCAAAATAATATTTGAAAAAATCTAAAAAACTAAAAGAAAAAAAAAGTACAGTAATCAGGTTTACATTTCAACCTAGAAAACATGAGTTATTCTATCCTAAGGCACAAACATCTTTTTATTTATCACAAATATTGGGGTAAGGAATTAACTAGATTTAACTATAATTTAACTCATTTGGTTATTGTAAATTTAGACTTTGATGGAGATGGAGTGCTCACGTGGGAGGACTTTAATCTGATGGCTGAAGTAATGAAATAAATTAAACATGGTAAGATTATATACAGGTACTTTGAGATGTTTATTTCAGAAGTATGCTATTTATCAAAAGACGTGGGAAGTACGAAATGGATGTTGTAGAACACTGGTTAAAAATAGTTAAGCCATGGTGGGACAGTTTGTATTCCCAAGCTGATACGAACTAGGTAATAAATACTTTATATTTCAAAAACATATAGAGTAAACCATTAAGTATAGGATCATATGGTAGACTTCGAGGAATGGCTTCAATTGTTTATAAAATTAGGACAAACAACTCGCAGTTGTAACGACCTGCCCGAATTTCTCAAACATTTTCTTCATTTATATTTTATCACGTTGGATTACAACAGTGAGTAGAAAACTGTTTTAGAAGGTCGTATAAAATTCATGTTATCCTTAATTATAGAAGACGGATTATTCGACATAAGGGATTACAGGACTTATCGTACTTCGCGAATTACAATATGGATGTTACTCGAGCGGAAGAATGTTTCAATTTCATGCATAATGTGAGCTATTAACAAAAGACATTACTGAACTGAAATTAAAAAAATAAACATTAAAAATTACCGTGAAAAATGACAGAATAAGATTTATTCATCTCTTTTTAATTGTATGTTGCAGGAAAACGATGTGATGAATTGCGGTAAAATGAATCATGACAGATTCAATGCATTAGTATATGATTTCTTTGTGTCCACTGATCCCTTAAGCCCCGGAAAATACATTTGCGGTCCGTTTGACTCCTACAGAATAGAGGAACTGGAACGTAAAGTAAAGAAAAAGTAGAAGAAAAAACTAACAAGAGAAAATGATTGATTGCTTTCCATTGCACTACGATGAAGCTGCAAAGCTAGTAAATAATAAATGAATGACTGCATTTATCAGTGATTCACCAAGAAATTTATTAAAGAAGTTCATTATTCATCAACTAAGTAGTTTTTGGAATTTAAAAAAAGTAAATCACAGTGATAATTGGCATCTGTACATGATTGCCTTTTGATGCAATTATTGTTAGTATTTTTTTTTAAAATATTGACACGCAGGAGGCCACAATTGAGCATTCAGAATAGAGAATTTAAGATGTGGCATATTTCAAAATATTTGTATTAAATCAAGAATAAAATTGAATTAAATGTGAAAAATGAGTGCTAATTAAGTTAATACATATAATACAAAAGAAACATCAAGAAAAATTGCTGAAAGGAAAATTTACAGCTGACTCTTGGCACAATCAAAAGACATTAAGTAAAAGAATTCATTTTAAACCTATACTTTATCACGTCAGATCACAATAAAAAATAACTTAGCTTTTGCCTTCGATTTTTTCTACTCACACACAAATTATTACTGAACATATTTTTGACAATTTTTTTGATTTTAATTAAATTCACAATATAATTCTAATATTAAAGAACCATAATTAAAAAAATCCTTATTTGTTGTAGTAATTTGCAAAATCTTTTCTAATACAATTACATGGAAGACAAAAATTTGTCATTGAGTGCACGTGTATTAGTCACGCAAAAGCCCGATATTCTAAATTATTCACCTGAATACCTAATTGAGCAAATCCCACACCAGTAAAAAAAAATTTCGACAACTATTTAAATAATAAACAAAAACCTCAAAAAATTAACAAATTAACAACATCTCCCAAAAAAATGCAATGAACAAATTCGAATTGAAATTCATCAAAACAGAAAGGTATAAGACTATCTTCGTGCAGATAATCGAAACTCAGATTCTTTGTGCTTATATCCTCCAACATGTGCACTGCATCAATATAGGAGTAATGAAATTCCACACAAACCCAACTGAACGTCATTGATGTCTGGCCTTGCAACTAGAAAACAAGAATATATCTTAATATAAATTTATTGCAATTAGGAGTCGAGACAAATACAAACCTTAATATTAAATCCCTGAGCCTTAGCTTAAAGTTATGTATTAGCTCCACGACGGGTCGTAACTTTTCCAATCTGGAGGTGGCGACAAATAAACTCTTCGTTTGTTGTACATAAAACTAATAATTCCTCGATAACCTGTTCTTGGAACACCAGACTGAAATGTAATAATGGTATTAATGCTACTATTTAATTAAAGCATTTAATTAGAGCTATAATTTAATTTCTCAATAGTCTGGAGATTACCTTTAAGTCGTCCATAAGTCCAAACTGTTTAATTAGTCTTTTAAAACTCTCTTTTGTATCATAAGACACGCGGACACGTCCCGTAGGAGTTACCTGTCCGCTTTTCAGTTGTTCGTATGTTACTGAAGGTGAATCGTACACTTGTTTTACAAATTGCACATCATAATTATCCTTTAAAAATAAAATAAATAAATAAAATTAATTACAAAATCAAATCACTTCATTAAAAATAAGGGGTTGCCACCTTTCCTCCCGGAAACTCCGGTTTTCGTGCCCAAACTCCGGGCTCAGTTTTTTAATCGTAAGTAAATATCCGATTTTTGGTTAAATTTTGTAAATTTTATAGATTTTGACTGAAAAAATCCATTTAAAAAACTAAATTTCGCTGAAATCTAACAGAATAATAACGAAAAAGACCAAAATATTGTTTTACCACATTTATTTTGTGTTTGTGAGGAAATTATTTTATGATTTCATGATAAATTAATTTTTTTCTTAACCCTCATCAGTGTACATCACCTACCATATATCAGATGGGTGATGTACAAATGAGAGATAGAGAGAGAGAGAGGGGGGGTTAGGTTGCCACTGCCAGACAAAATCCAGATTTCAAAATTTAGAAAGGTGTAAATCCTATTAAAATTACATACCTTAATCAAATACGAAAGATTTTTCTTGGTGAAAGGCACGTATTGTTCATTAAGCTTGATATACTTTAAATGCTTTTCATAGAAAAGGCCACTATTCGAGAGAAAAAAAGAAAAAAAAAGATAATATCAATACTAAAAAAGATACTTTAATATCGCTATGAAAAAATAAGCAGGTAAATAAATAAATAAATCAAGAGCACGATTCAGACAAGCCATCGCGATCAATTGAATATTTCTTCCTTTCTCCCTTTTGACCAATTCCCATAGAAAGCCAAAACGCACAAAAGCACTAAGCAATCAAAACTAAGGCATCGCCTGAGTAGTTCCTCCTCCTTGGCCAGCTCTAAACATGATCCAATTTATGGCAGGTCATTTTTCTTCGAGGGCATCGCGGACACTGCGGTTTAGTGGAAGAAGAAAACACATTTCACTGTATTACTGTTGTTACTTGTGGAATGGATGGAGCGAAGACAAACATACGCAAAAATCGAAGTCTCTTTTTTTTTTCTATCCAACTTGAAAAATTCTCTCTTGACGGTTGCAAAGTACAAAGACGGGGAAATGGAAAATTGTTTGCAATAGAAATGGAAGACTTTTTTTTAGGTTCCTCTCCCTCTGCACACAACTATTGAGACTCCCAAGTTCAAACAAAAAAGCCAATAGTCCTAAGCCCAAATTGGTGCGACGGCTGCTACTTGCCTCTGCCATTTCGACCAAACTCTCCAAGTAATTGTGCTTTCAATTCGAGAGAGAAAAAGAAAAAAATCAGAGGAAAGGTGTGCGAATACGCATGATTAAGAAGCCAATGCCGACCACCGTACCAGCACTACAAGAAATCGGGGAGAAAAAAGTATTTTTGAGTCCGAGGGGAGAGAAAGTTGGTAAAAAGGAAACAAAGTGCAAAGTTGTGCCACGCTAAACAACCCGAGCAAGTCTTTACTAAGAAGAAAAGGGAATTACACCGCACCGCTGCACGCCATAAATGCGATTTGCATCAACTCGCCAAAGCTTGAGAAAATTGTAGTAAACAAAGGAAAAAGCTGGCGATATAAAAAAAATAGTTAAAGTTAAACGACAAGAAGAATTAATTCCAAATTGAGTTTTAGTTTGCTTGGCGCGAGAAGTGTATTGAGTTGTCATTCATTTCATTAGTATAGCAAGCCGCACTGTGAATGTGTTTAAATTGGGCGTCGATTCAAAGTCATTACTTGAATCATTTCCTTTCAATTCAAGCTAAGTTGAACATCCTCTAATTAATATAGAAGCGTTCCATGAATTATTCAATTAGTTTTCTTTGTTTGTTGGACAACTGGATAAAGACTCAAAAGAGACAAAGCAATCATCTGTAGTTGTTTGTTTTTGACATAAAATACAATACAATTCCGTTCTACGACATTTTTCAGGTTTACATTTCTGCAATAAATTTTGACTGACGGGATTGCAAATAGCTAGAATAAATGGATCTTAAACTTATATTTGAACGGAAAAATAAAAAAGAAATGAGTTATAAAATTTTCCTCTCATCCTTAAAGTCATGTATTTGAATCGTTATTATAGTTTCCTTTGCTTCCTGAGCTTTTTCCTTGAGGAATATTTACGGACTCGCTATTAAAAATACATAAACGATTTATTCTTTATAATAAAAATATGTTACAGAAGGGGTAATACAATTAACTGAGTGATGGCCATCCCAGATTTTGCACATAAACTTTTGAGTGGTATTTTAGATTTTTCTATTTTTGCTGATCTTTCATGTTTTTTGCAGCTTTTTCTTAAAAATTTTCTGCAACATTTGCAGTTCTAACATTTAATGTAATTTGAATAAATTTTATAAAAAGTGTTTGACCCTTAATCTATTTCTGTAACATTTGAACCAGGATAATCCAATCCAATTATCACTAAATTTCAGGACGTGCCTGTAATTCGGATCACACGTAAACGAGGGATTCAATAGGCAATGAGTGCACTAAAAGCCAAAGTAAAAAACAATTTTTTGGCACACGACTTCTATTGCAGGCCTTCGTGCTGCAAGGAGCAGCTTAAGGCCCGGTTTTGCTGATTGAACTATGCATTAGTCACGGATCACGGTAGAATGCTATTCGTAGACACAAACCGATGCCGAATTGTAATTACAATAAAAAAGCGTTTGATTTAAGTTTGAGAAAAGTTTCAATCCTGATATTTCAAGATTAAGTCCTACCGATTCCAGATTCAAACCATCGGAAAAGAGCTTTTGAAAGCCTCACTGAATTTAAATTATAAATTTTCAAATGTTTCGTTATTAGAAAATTCATAATTAAACTCTCGGATATTAATTATAAAATTTTAATTTGAGGAAAATTGAAAAAGACGCTTAAAAGATTTGATTTTCTATTTTATGTTAAATAAACTATTTGATTCACTTCTTATTTCATTATGATTGAATTTAGATATAATTAAAACGTGTTTGCTATTATTTAAATTGAAAAAATTTGTTACTTTGACAAAATTTAGTTACGATAAAACTGTTCCCAGTTAGTTCCCAAAATAGGGATTTAACTAGGAAGCACCAAAGGTCTTTCTAGAAAGGTATTTCTTGTGGGATTGTGGGATTCAATGAATACATTATTTATATTATAATGGTTCAAAAGAAATTGTAATTCATCTGATTAAAACGCAGAACATTTCTGCGCATTTAAGAAAAAAATGAGCAAAGGAAAATAAATGCATTCACAAACAACTTGATCTAACAGCATATTTAGCCTGCCAAGTGACAAGGACTAAATTCCCATGAACTCGCTCTTCAAATCTAAGATTGCAACTCGCAACCAGGTCCTCATCCCATTTTCTCACTGATGTTTATCAGACCACTGTAACGAGCTGTTGATTCTAGAAAAGCATCGTTTTGAGTACCTCGCGGTCGACCAACCAGAAACCCTTCCGCTCTCGCTCCTTCTCTTCGGAGATAAGAACACCAACAAGGAGTTGACATCAACAGAGAGAAAGAAAAAAAAAGAAGAATTGTCTGAGAACAACTTACTTGCTAACTCCAATCTTGCCAAAGGTTTTCGTCCTCGAGATTTCAGGCCTGATACAGGCACGTTCCCGCCTCTGCTCGGGTTGCCGCATCCAATCATCCCAGTAACTGCAACATAAGAGTAACCCTTTTAACCCAGCGTGAAGTACTCGAGACTTAATCAACTCTTCATTAAGATTAGCACACAACTTTTAAAAAAAGTGCTTGGTGGCCGCAGCGCCGTTGTACCAACTTTTTATTTCTCATCTCCTTCTCCCTGTGAAACATGCAAATAAAGCTGTACTCATGCAAAAATCTCTCGTATTTTCACATCAACGATCGCATTATCCCTCTTGCCCATGTCTGCGCGAATAAAATTATTCTCCGCATTAAGCTTTTATGATCAAAAAAGACCTCCCCTAGTGTTTCTTCACCAGAAAATCCCTCCTATAATTCACCGTGCTGCCTCTCTACACTTAACGCCAACCCTTTGAGCCCGTCCACACACGCGAGATATCAGAAATCAAATTTAGATTTAGAACTTTGGATGAAGAGTTGGAGCCCATCATTTCACCGTAGAACGTCAATAAAATTTTATGACTTTGTCCTAATGTGAAGAGATGATGAGTCAAGTAAAAAAGATAAATTGGCGACTTGATCCTCCGGTAAAGCCCGGTCGGAATAGTCTGTCAGAGTGTTTAGAAAGGTTGGACGAAATGTAAGTTGTGGGCAAATGATTGGTAACGAAGCTATTGTGTTTGATTGCCTCATTTGTTGGCGACGAATGAGTACAATTGACTTACCGTCAGGAGTGAAGTAAAAGAAAGAAAAGGAGAAAAAATTAGACAAGGTGAAGTTGGGAATGAGAAAAAGTGAGAAGAGGGCGTAGGAAGACGGAACTCAAAGTGGTTGCTGGTGTATGCATCGTTTCACTTTGCTGTTCCATCAAGACAAGAGGTGAGCAGCCAAAAACAGCAAGCTAGCAAATTGAATTTCACTTGGCTCAGAGTTCACCGAAAGAAAAAGAAAGAAAAAAAAGAGAAAAGTAAAAGTGCTCTTCATTTACACTCCCATCAACATGGAAATTGAACTGGCTTCTCGTTTACCAGGAAACAAAAACAGAAAGAAAAGAAAAGTAAATTAAAAAAGAAAAATACTCTTGGCATGTTTTGACATCAAAAATTAACTGTGGTGCTTATTTAAGATATAAAAAGAAGAAAGAAAAAGAGCGGGTGGATCCAAAAGAAAGAAAGGTCTTTCATTAGTTTTTTATTGCTGGAAATAAAGGAATTTAAGCTCTTCGTCAGATGAGCCCAAGGCCACAAGTGGCTTTATTGTAGATAATTCCAACGAGATATTGACAGATACTTCGTTCAAGAATTCATAAAATTCTTGTGCAGCAAAATTCGTGGTTACAGTAAAAGATAAATTCTTTCCTCTGCTTATAAATTTCAAAGTGCGAATTCTTTAAGACTATTCAATTAAGTGCCAAAAATGCAGCGAAACATAGTCTAGATTTATTGTTGTGGTGGGCATTGTGATGTGTTGTCTCTCCTAAGTGTTGTCTGGTCGTTACTGCCTCTCGCAGTGATTATTTATGTTAATAGGCCGGCAAAATTTGCTCGCGCTTGGGATTACGAAATGTCTTTCGGAGGCTCTGCTGCGCACAATTGTGCATCCAACTATAATCCGAGTTAGTTGTCACACTACTCTTGAAAAAAGATTCCATAAAATATCTAACTTTTTACCGAAAGTGAATTCGCATGAAATAAATTTGGCGACAATGGGAACCCCCAATGGAGATTTTTATCCACTCTAACGGATTTGAAAAAGATGTCAGTGTTACTTTACCTCATATCAGAAGCAAAGTTGGGCGCGGAAAAGTATTTTTCAAATTTCCAGTAATGTTGAGCCCCTAAATACCCAATAATAAAACTTTCTGATTTCAATCGAGAAAGGGGAGTAAAAGTAAACATAAAAAAGGAAATCGAGGAAGGATAAAAAACGGAAACTGTGATGAAATGTAGACCTATTTCGTGAGTTGAGTCTCGTTAAGTCCAAAATGAAATCTGTGTCTTTGCACGGAGAAGAAATTTCCAAATCTCTTTCGTGTGTGCCACATCCCATCTGTTTTAAGTGCACTTGAGGGAGAGTTGGACAAAAATACATTCAAGTTTCATAGCAGCGTCTCTTTTCCTTCTCATAAATCAAAGTAGATGTGTGCTCAGCATTCAACGTCGCTATTGGTTTCAACCAGCAAAAATACACTCACGCTTTAGGCCATTTGGTCTGTAGTTCCAGCCACAAATCCTTTGTGAGCATCCAACCAAGCCCAGGAAAGAAATCCGTTCTGTACAGTAGTTCTACACAAATAAAATAAATAAAATTCTATTACAAATGCAACTGCCAAACCTACTGTGACCAAAAGGGTCAGTTTTCAAAAATCCCAAAGAAAAGAATAAATAAATAAAATAAAAGAAAAAACATATTCACCTGCTTCATTGGATACAAGACCTTCTTTGCCATTGTCATTCCAAGCAGAAACACACCACAACGTGTGATCCGTTTTCAAAATGTGGTACGTAGCCAAAAAATACTCAAAGAAATCTGGTGCAATGTCCAAGTCATCTGTAAAAAAAAAATATAAAAAAATTCGAGCAATTTGTAATAAAGGAAAAAAATGGTACAAATAAGATCAAAAGAGAAAAATTATTGTCCGGAAAAACAATTTTTTTCCCACGAAAAAAATCAATATAAATTGGAAGTTGTATAGAGGAAATCTGTCATTTAAGTCCGACTGTAAAGTGTATGGATCAGCAGACACTGCGGTCGGCGCTGCACACTACTAGGTAAAAAGGCGTTCAGCAGAAAATTGATTAGCAGAACCAGTGTACCCAATTCACCAACTTTCACAACTGACCACACCAGCCTGCGCACAAAATAAGTCAATGTCCCAGAGCAATGGCTGCAATCCTTTCTGCTCCAAATCACAGAGCGGTCACTCTCTCGCAACTCTCATTTTTTTCCTTCCTTCTCCACTTATTACATGGCTTCCGCGCCCATTAAATGACCTCGAAAACTTCACTTCCCAGGCGCTTATTTTCACAAAGAATCGCATAGCAGCTAGTAAAATAAATCGTCAATGTTCATTTAATAAAAGAGTGTAAATTGCTCGAAGGGACGACCAAAACAACAGCTGGGGTGGAAACTTTCACTGGTCGAACCAATAACAAAAAAAAGTGCGAAAGAAAGAGGGATAGAAAACGGAAAAAAGTTTCTCACTAATTGGATTACAACTTTTGCTGACTCAAACACTCAAATCCTGGCAACAACACAGAACCCATTTTCCTTCGGTGGAATGCAATTGATCCTTTGATCACTCCGATCCTATATTTACTTTGGTTCCGAGTGTAAATCCTTCGTCAAATAGTAAATGATTACAAAAACCTGCTTCGTCGACGTTAATTTCTAAGCGCGCAGCTACTAATCTTAATAAAATAATGAAGCTTAATGCCAAACGGATGTGGAAACCAATGAGTTGATGATTTCCATCATTTTGCTCGCATTGATTTCTTAATGACTTTTCACGACGCGCTCATCACAGCACATCTTCAATGTCCTCCTTAATAATGATCCCCTATAAGTACTAGGCAGATGCATGCTTAGCTATTATTCCGCCCTCAAAATGATGTGAAGTGCACCAAATGATCGAGATATACTCAAGGCACAGCCCTGGGAAAATGAATGACTCGACTCGAGCACTCGGCGAACACGAGACGATAATAGTTTTATAGACATAACCTCTCGTCAAGTCTGATCAAACAAAATGGGAGATGCTCGCACTCTCTTACGTCGCCTACACATCAAACTTTTTAAATTCAACTCCAGCACGCGGAATTTCGAACCGTGGAGAAACTACAGGTGACGTGCGACGAAAAAAAAGTTGAAAAGAAAAGTAGATGCAGTTGTGAGAGGAAATCAAAACATCTGAAAAGCCGTTCAGAAATCCGAGTCGATGCCTGACTCGAGGGCCAGAGTACAAATTGAGAGAATTCTCTAGACTCAGTTAAACGAAAATGGATGCTTCTCTCCAGACATGCAGGTCCACGAAATATGGAAAAGAAAATAAGAATCGGGAATTCAAGCTTCGAGATGATGAAACTTTAATAAGAAAATAAAAAAAAAATTCCTACATACATAAAAATAAAAATAAAAAAGTGTAAAACTTCAATCTTGCCTCCTTTTTTTTTTACATTCTCATTTCTTTCCCGTTGCGGATGTCATTTCAACTCCTTTCTAAAATATAAGCCTAAAAGTTACAATTTCCCCAGATTCATTCCGCTTTTATTTACGACCGCCATTGTTTTTTCCCCATTCCTTCTCAAAGTTCCAATTCGCAAGTGGAAATTGCAATTTATAACCGAATGCTATAAATGCGCGCGCAGCTTTAATGTCTCCCCCATTCAAAATCTCGGTCTGCTTAATATTTTAAAATTCTAATTTCGTAAAGCGACTACTGATTTATTACCTTTTATAAACACGCAAACGTGAAAAAGTAAAAAAAAAAAAAAAGCGCAAACTTTGCGGTTTTTCGTGAGCTTTTCTAGCTAGGAGCTAAAAAATGTCGAAAAGTTTACACAAATAACGCTTTTTGACTAATCCATTAATTATCCAGTAGGTAGTGTCTAGGGCGGGTAAATCAAAGGGGAAAAGGGAAACTGAGTGGAAGATACATCACACACTTGGCCTCTGGCGGAGGAGGAAACATGATGGAAAGTTGGGTGAAGGGTGGATTTGGTCGAGCGTGACAAAATGGACTCCACACGAGCACCCACCCAAGCATAATGGTACCCAAAAGGCTTATGGATCAAGTCTTTTGGTTCACTGACAAAAGAAGTAAAAGAGAAGCCGAGCTAACAATTCAAAAAGAGAGGAACGGCTCAAATAATTATCACTTAAAGCGATTAGGTCCTTATTTAATGTGATTACAAGCTAAAGATGAGAAGTTTTTAATTAAATTTTACAAGTCGATAAACTCACCTTCAACGACGATCACTGTGTCGTAAACAAAACGATGGAAGGTTTCGTTCAACGCCCAACCGTAATGCCGCGATATCTTGTAATATCCTTTGAATTTCTTCTCCTTTGGTGGTAGGATTACATCGCTTTGATCAGGTTGCTTTCGGAAATTAAAAAATAAAAAAAAAATTCAATTCCAAAATTTCTAAAAATCCTTCTAGAATTTAATAAAACATTTTTTAAATTTTATATTTTAATAAAAAATGCATTTATTCCACGACCGCAAGAGTACTTCATATTCCATAAACACCACATTCTTATTCCCCATCATCTAATCCATAGAAATGGAAAGAAAATTAAGTTTTCTAAGCCACTAGCATTATATTTGGCCCATCATCAACTCGCGCAAATTTGATTACGACTGGGCTTTGGTCTTTGAAAGCAACGAATTAAAACTGACTCTTAGTAAAATTTTATGGTAATATGATTAAATTCATTTTATGCGGGTAAAGTTTCGGGCGATTCTGCTTTAATAACTACAAATCTTGATGGATTTAACTTTTCTTCACTCGATAGTAAATGTTTGTCATTATCTGGCGAACTCATCTTAATCGAGCACTGGATGAAGATACCTGGGTCACTAAAGCAAATGCAATCCACTCAACAACCACTCACAACTTGATTGGCCGCGGAATGAGAGTAACCTATAGAGCGATGAGGTTTCGCCATTACCACTATCATTCCTTTCATCAGGATTATACATCGCCTTGTCAACAGCTAATCAACTTGCGTGTGCCAAATTGAGTCCAGCCTCACATAACAACTGCAATAAACCGATTGATCCACCTTTAATCCTTTCGATCTAACACCACATTGGCAACTCGTGAAGCAAATTTCGATTTTTATTTGTTACAAATTTGTTTAAAAATTATATTAAAAGTTATGGTAACCTCCGGGGTTTTACACTACTAATAGAAAATGTATACAGACGAACATCAATTAAAAATGAATAACATTTAAATAATTTATTCATTTGGACTTTTCGGGAGAAATTTTTTTTAAGTCTACAGAGATTGGATATTAAATTATTAACACTATTTACCTTTAAAATAAATCTTCAAATATTAATGAGAAATTTTGTAATTTAAAACATTAATTTAAAAAATTCAATTAAAGCACAAATTAAATTCATATAAAAAATTTTCATTAAAAAAGAATTCCAGGAAGATCTGGAATTACGTGACTTCATCAATTCCGTCTACGTTTTTTTGTAATTAAAGTCATTTTTATAAAATCCGAGGTTTTAGATGGATTCACTTCGTAGGAGATCAACTTCACTCCCTAAAACGGTTTTATAGTTAATATCTTCTTATTTTACTTGACATCCTTCAGGCCTTCTGACATCATATTTCTTGATTAGTTTTTCTTTCTTTTTTTATTTTCTACATTTTTTTCCTTTCAGATTTTTGACAATTTTAATTTTAAAAAAATATTTATATTGGCTTTTTTCAATCACACTTTTTTGAATTTTAATAACTTGTCAGCTTCACAATTCTAATCCTGATTAAAGTGGATCTGATTCAATGTATTGACAGAATTCGTTAAGTTCTCACCTCTCGTCCTCTCGTTCGCCGAGCTCTAATTTGAAAATCTAGGTTCCCGTGTTTATTGCAAGTTATGAAAATGGCATTGACATTAACAAATAAGTCGGTAAAAATTTTTCTTGATAAATATAACTTAATCAAGGCAAAATCCATTAAATTTGCGGTTTAAATTGTCAAATCCTATTCGAATTTAGTATTAATCAATCCCAACTTTTAGCCTAAACTGAGATTCAATCAATTTTCAAATAAAATCTCATTAATATATCGTGCCTCGTGCATCTATCCTCGAACATAAGCTCCTCTTACTCAGACAGTTTCACTATTCTATGAAATATTCTGTCGCCTCAAATGTTTACATCTTTGAGAGCAAAAAAAAACTTCAATGCCGCATCTAAAAACACGAAATATTTATCCTGAAGTGACAGTTTCCATTTCCATATACAGTAATATTCCAAGCTTTTACTTCAAATTAAAATATTTTGTTAACTTCACATCAACGTTGACAAAACAAATTTGTTGTTCATTCTCTAAATACATTTATGTAATGTAATTAGACTATATGATTTAGCACATATTATAAAATTGAAAATTCGATAACGTGCTTCGATCGATATAAAGATACTTATTGATTCGACTCGTTTGTCACTTTAATAATTAAGAGATAAAATTCCTAATCTAAAAAAACCCCTTAAATTTAAACTGAAACTATAAACTACAAGCTATAAACTAAAAAAAAAAAAAAGAAAAAAAAAAGATGTATTTCGCCAGGAAGTAGAATATTTCAGGTGTTACAAGCAGAATGGTTTTTATAGGCAAGACAAGCCTGTGTTTATGGAGGTATTTGAGTGTGGTGGGCCACAGCTCGACGGGCCAATAAAACTGAATGTGAATGGGTCACCCACACGCACAGGCAAGCAAAAGGAGATCAGTTGTAAAGCCAAGTGAAGACGACATCCTATTACACTTTTCTCATATATGCCCACTGTCGGATATGGTGTTGGTCCAATGAACCGTCCATATTAGGACCGCTATACTGTTACTCTTAACTGTTGGGTAAATGTCTTAGGGAATAGAAAAAGAATATGAGTAAAGTGCTCTTTTCACCCTCTTCCCACATCCCTTCTTTACTATCATGAAACTGGGTATAACTACTAACAGTTTTACAACTTTTATACGCACAGATAAGACGCCCATCAATTTTATTTATCTCTCTCGTCTCTTTTTTAATACTTTTGTTTCTTTCTTCTTCGAAATGTTTGGTTTACCAAGTGTTTTCTCAAACTTTTCCTCTAAACAAAAATTCAATTTTTCGAAGACTGTAATCTCAACAACTTTAAAAATAAAAATAAAAAAATTAATTAATCACAAAAAAATATCCTTAGTTCCCTTTCAGAGCATTAAAAGCTTTTTTTTCACTTTTAAAGGATTAAAGTAGCTTAAATCCTACATTCTGCATAAAAAATCGGTTTGAAGGAAAAACATTAAATAAAACACGTGTTTAACCAGCGATAAAAGTTTTCCATTTACAAGCTGATAACATTGTCAATAATAATTAATTACTAACCTCTGCCCCGTCCCCAAAAGCAATATTCTCGACAATAAATCGAAGCTAAATTAGACAAGTAGAGCGATTGCATTTCATTTAGTGGCTAGTTTCGTTTAACCAAAACAGTGGACATTATCGAAACGCCATTTTCATTTTCTAATCTAAAACCTGTCAACGATAAGGTGCAAATCCTCAATTAAACGAATATTATCACCGAGTCGAAATACACGCGATAAAATCCCCCTTCACACGTGTTTCTTATCACGAACAGCCAACCCCCAAATTCCCTTGCCAATGTTCGTCTGGACAACACCAAGCTGCATAATTGATGGCGTTCCCAACATTCACTGCAAGAATTATGTTCTTTCGCGCTACATTTTTACCTGTATATGCATAACTTTGTCTCCGTAATCTCGAATGGCGTTGGCCGTTTGTTCGTGGGCACAATCCTGACTTACAATGATCGGAAATTGCTCCTTCGACGGTCTGAATCTGTAAATGGAAATTAGAGC
>JAQIXT010000953.1:0-21116 GCA_034700445.1 Stenotaenia linearis | reverse complement strand
GTCCGTATAAATTATAAACAAAAGTAAAGTTTTACCTTCACCAGGTGACAGTAATTTCTCCAAGCGATCCTGTAGTTCATCATCCTTGGAACCTCCCCTTGGTATTGTGGGGGGCTGCGGTGGTTCATCAGGGGTTTCAAGTAATTCTTCCAATTCCAATTCTAATTCTGACATATCAGCTTCCCCACCAATGGGTTGGGAAATAGTATCTTGAATATCTTCATGCAAATCAAAAACCTGAAATTTTAAAATATATTTTTATAATTTTGATTAAACAACTTTCGAATAAATTTTGTTACTTCTTGAATTGACGCCATTGTGTCGTCAACTTTATCCAACGAAATTCCACCTTCAGCAAGTGTCCGGTGAAAACTGGAAACTCCAGATTTGTAAGCGTTCACCACCTAAGAAGATTTTTTAAAGATTTAATCCAAAAAAAAACAATACAAATCGCAATTTTCACTGCACCATTTTTTCAGATTCTGTGTCTTGAATCTGTTGCAACAACAAATCCAAATTTTCCAACGAAACTTCTCGTTTAGCAATTACTCTCTCTAACATTTTCTTTTTGCGGAGCACAGATTTTGCCTGCAAAAAAAGTAAAATTTATTTTACCTCTTGAATTTCGAAATTGCAAATTTTAAATTTTACTAAGGCTCTCTCGTTCAGTTTTAAATGTTGTCGAGCTGTCTGCAAACATCTAAAAATCAAACATAAAGTACTTAAAATTAAGTCTTATTAGCTTACAATAAACTTCACCTTGCAACATCATCCTCTAATTTGGTTATTCTCACTTTCATATAATCTCGAGCTTTCTTCAGTCTGTGCCAAAAAAAAATTATTACCCAAGTTGTTACTTATTGACAGTTAACTCAATACCTCATAATGCCTAAATCCACATCAGAAATTTCATTAACAATCTTTTCGTTTTTCCTTTTAAACTTCACAGCCTATAAAATCAATTTTTAGATTTCACTTCAATATATAAGATCACAATTCACAACTTACACTTAAATTTTCATCTGTGTATGTAGAAATAATCCTTTCCTTTTTCAAGTAAATTAGAGCAACTTCCAAATCTGCTTCTGAGCTAAAAATATTTTCACATTGTTGCCAAAGATTTGAAATATTAACTACGTGATCAGTGGATTCAAATTCCACATTTTTTTCATGAATTCTGATAATTTCTTCTGCTTTTTCCTACAAAAAAAAATAAAAATAACTATAAACTCTATCAATTTCAACTATTTTTAAACAAAACCTTAAGTATAGAATAAAAAACAAAGTTTTGTTCGGGTGATTCTTTCTTATTTATGGAATTGACAATTGCGGACATCGACCAAACTAATGGCTTCTTTATGAAAACATTTACGCCCCATGATATCCATCCATTACCATCAAATAAGTTGCCAAGGTCGGTTGATTTACAACATTCTCTTAATCTACAAAAAAATTAAAAGCAATTAGTACAATGTGTGCACAACTTAATCACAGCTTTATTCTCACCTCATCGCATCGTTAATAACAGTTTGTAAGCACAGAGGATACTGGCCATTTCGTTCAAATTCACACCTTAATTCTGATTCACTGAAGGTTACTTTGTTTTTACTTCTGCACCACGATATTATGAGATTTCGCCAAAACTCCATTTTACTGTCCCAAGCTTGTGGGTTGACATCTCTCGCTCGAAACTCAGAAAACAACACACTCATTCGTTTATCGTCACGCCAACAGTCTGGTCTAAAATCAGCTTCCATTTTATAATATATTTAAAAATTAGAAACATAAACCTTGAGCTACTCCACAAAGGTTAGAGAGACAACAACTTGCCCACGCACATATTATTATTCTATAAGCACGTGACCTCTGGAAGCAAAAACTTGAAACACTTATTTAAGACATGTCACTAGAGGCGCTAGAGGGCTGCTAGAGGGTACATTAAAATTTGGTGGCATCTCTGATCTCTGTATATAGAGATCAGTGGATAGCATCAATGTTAATAATGCAAGGTCTCAAGAGATTGCAAGAACTTCAGACGCAGTATTTGGAATTAAAAAATTATTAAAGAGTGTGTGAAAAACTCATGTTTGTCAATCATTTGTACCTTCCTTATAAGGTTGAGCCATTTGATCGTTTTGCATCTAAATTATAAAGCGCAATTTATATTTTATAAACCTTCACGTACATCTGTCAAGTTAGTGGAACAACACGCAAGTTAAGAAATTAATAAATCTAAAATAAAATTGAATTTTTTTGCAAAAAAAGAAATTTTTATAAATAGAAAAGAAAATTGATAAAATTTTTCTTATCACTAACAGATCTAAGGGGTCAGCCTAGCACACGAGAGGAAATAAATTATACGTTGTGCGTATCATTTGCTACGATTAATGTCAGTTAAATTTCGATAGCAATTATAAGTCAATATTGTTTTAAGTAGATCAATATTTAAATAAAAAAATAGCAATTAAAAGTCAACGTATTTTATTTATAGGAACAATGCATTCTTGTTTGTAAGTGTTTATCAACACTATATGATGACAACTTCTGCGTCAAAAATGGATTTCCTATTTTCGGTCACTTTTCCAGACTACTAAATTTCTTCTAAACTATCCGAGGTCAGCAGCGTCATCAAGTCATTTCATATTGATCAAATATTTAATGTGCGCGTAGTTACTGTTTGGATAAAACTGTAGAAAATCGATGTTGTCGCTTGGAGATCCAGAAGTACGTTAGAGCAACAGTGTTGTAAAGGCCCCGCAATGATATTTGTCATCAAAATATGGTTATCCAGAAATCAAAATTAGATATCCATTGTATTTAAATAATCTCATTTTATTGTATGGAATCGTATGCAAATTTGGTCTGTCCTATTTGTGGAGTGGCAATATCGGATTCTTTGCTACCGCGAGTAGTATGTGAATTCTGTGGAAATATTTATAATACCAATCTTTCAAGACTTCGAGGTGGAAGTGATACAGAAAGAGTTCGTTTGCCGACAATCGTGAGTAAACCAGTATTTTTCATTATTTCACACTTCTTTTTATAACTTTTTGCGCCATAACCACCGTATAAAATTAATTTATCGTATAGTTAGTGGTTTAATCGATAATTACATGCCCAGTTGCTCGCTTGACCTTATCAAAGATTATATTGTTTGTTTTCCTTTATTTACATTAAGTTTTCTGTAAACACACTATCCTCAGTTATACAAGTACGTTAACTGACTCGACGAAATTTGAATATTTAATTGTAGGATCATCAAAGAGATGGCCCGTTTAGAACTTTCGGAGCCTATTTGGCCCACAAGTTTAATTTCACACACAAGGATGGACAGATAACAAACTACATAGTCAGACCATCCTCTGATACATCTTTACCTCCAATTGCTAAAGTCTGTTTTAATAACAAATTGAAAGTGAATTTGGTAAAATATCAATTTCTTGCATAAATTAATCCAGGATTCTAGGGGCAAACTGGTTACTATTAGTACACCTCGTTTGGAAGAAAGAGCCCGAACTACCAAAAGCGAAGGAGAACTGCGGTTGTACCACGAGGAGCCCCCGGACCCAGACAAAATCGAATATCCGCTCAGAAATATTTCCAAAGAAGAATTTCTGTAATTGATTTGGCTTTATGACATTGGCAATGTAATTTTCTTTTTTTCTTTTTTTAAAATAAAATTACTTTAGGGAGCAAATTGAGGAAGCACAAAATCAGAAGCGGTATACTAACATTAAGGGATTTTACTGCACAACTTATGATTCTTTCCAGGAAATAAATGCCGTATTTAAAGTAATTTATATTTCAGAATTGTGTACTCATTACTAAGTAATGTACAAAACAATTGACACTAATTACTTTTGTACTAATTCGTAGAATCAACCTGATAACGATGAAGTCAAATTAAATGACCCAGATTTAAACACAATTCTGTTGAAAGTTATTAATGATGCAGTAATAGATTTGGTAATATCCTAAATCTGGATGAAATTTTAAATTTCATTAATTTCAGTTAATTTCTATTTGCAGCCCCAACATATCCATAAAGCATTATTGAAATCTATGATAAATGCGTTAATGCAAAAAGACAAAAGGTAAAACTTTTTTTTCCCTATTGAAAATTATAGACTCCGTAACTGAATTTAAATGTCAAATGAATTATTCAACAAATGAAATCGAGGTTGTTTTTTGTTGTTGTAATAAGCAACGTAAAGAGAGAACGAGAGAAACACATGTTAATGGTAACAGTTTCTTAGTAACGGGTAAACACGAAGCACCTTTAAAGTTCTTTGTAAAGGTTGCGTCAATCGACCGAATGACACAATTCGCAGTGTCAATTATGTCGGAAATGATTTATTGATAGTTACTATTTCTTTGATATTGAAATATTAGTTTAATAGTATTGATTTTTATATTACGATTTAACTCCTCTGCATAGCTTCAACACAAATTAAAGTTTTTTTTTACTTTTCTTTAGATTGTATAGTAAGGATAATATTCGAGCTTTTTTTGTTTTATTTCAAGTAAGAAAGAAAAGCAATTACCAATTTTCGTGTAATTTTTATAATGTATTTCTTGTAATTTTAAGAATCCGATATTTAGTTGGCAATATTCATATCCGGTATTAGGACATGTTTTGCGACAGATTTGTACATTGGCCAGTACAGATCATCAACTTCTTATGTATTGGATAAAAAAGTAAATTTTTAATATATAAATTTATAATAATTATTTAATCTCAAATACTATTTCTCACGTTTCAAACTCAGTATGGACGATGAGATTATGAAAAATATTATAAAATATCTGCATCAGTTTGTAGCAGTTGCTCATTTCACTCCTGCATCGGAAATTACTTCATCTCAAGTGCCAAGAAAGTGGTGGATCTCATGCGCAACTAAAGTTTTGGCACTATTTAGTGAGTTTTTAGTTAAAATACTGTATATAGTAAAATATAACACATTATTGATGTAATAACCACTGCAGATGCTGCTAATAATTTAAGTTCTCCAAGCAAAATCCTGTATACTGAATTCTACAACTGTGCATTGGATCATGCAGACTTGATGACCGAATATCACTATTGGCAAAATCCAGACCGACCTGATAGATTTTCTTATTGTCAATATCCATTTGTTTTAAGCATAGTAGCTAAACGAACTATTTTGCAAAAAGATTCAGAACAACAAATGGTTTGGAATGCTCGGGTCAGTTTGCACTTAATTAACCTTCTTCATTATAGTTTGTGGAGAACAAAACTTTTGTCTTAATAACTTCACGGTAATTATAAGTTATATTTATAATTAACACGGCATTTATAAGTTATAAGACATAAATTTTGCTCTTTGCAAACTCTATTAATTTTTTACTGATGATAAATAAATACTAAAGGTTAATGTTATTGCATTGCAGAGAAGCTTAGTAGCAACAGTAATTCAAAATGAGACGCCTAATTTAGACATCTTTTTCCTAAATGTTCATGTCAAAAGGTCACATTTAGTGAATGATAGTTTACAAGAAGTAAGCATTTGCAACAACACAAAATTTCTTAACTAAATAAAAAACGTTGCCATAGATTGCGAGAAAACAAAAAGATTTAAAGAAAAAACTAAAAGTAACTTTCGAGGGAGAACCTGGCTTGGATATGGGTGGATTAACAAAAGAATGGTTTCTTTTACTCATAAGAAAAATATTTCATCAAGATCAAGGTATGACATTATCGACTTATTAAATTATTTTCTTTTTAAAACTTCAGTCATTAATATTTTACAGGCATGTTTGTTTACCACGCAGAAGCAAGATGTTATTGGTTCAGTTTAACAGCCAGAGGAAATTTAAGGGAATATAACTTAATAGGAGTTGTATCCTTTTTAAATAACTTAATTTTCATCTGCATTCAAAGTGTAAATAAGAATTTCTTAACGACTGCATAGCTTATGGGTTTGGCGGTGTATAATAGTATTACATTAGACGTTAGGTTTCCATTTGTTTGTTACAAAAAGTTACTGAGTCCACCAGTTGTACCAAACTCTGAAGCGGCACCGGTAGGAATTTGCAAAAACGCATCTCCAGTTGACTTAGCTGAAATTATGCCAGTAATAAAGTCTTGTAATTTGATTTAACCGTCTATTAATGCAAATTTAATTGCAGGAAGTTGGCAGAAGCTTAAATGAAGTATTAAAATATGAAGGTGATGTCGAGGATATGGATTTGACCTATCTCGTAAGATTCATTCATGTTTTCGCATAAAGCAATTAGGACATTTTTAATTTTAATTTTAGGCATCTGTTGAAGAGTTTGGAAAGAAAATGGACTGGCCTTTGAAACCTGGAGGTGACAACATAACCGTAACAAATGAAAATAGATCTGGTAATCTTGAGTTTAATTATACTTAAGAAATTTTAACTGAAACATTTTTTTTCTTTTTTAAAGATTTCGTAGAGTGTTATGTCAATTGGGTAATCAATCAAGGAATTTATGACAAATTCAAGGCATTTTATTTAGGATTTCATTCAGTTTGTGCCTCTAATGCTCTAATTGTAAGATATTCCGATTTTGTAGGCATAAATGCGATAAAATGTTAGCCTGATTGATCTTTGATAATTAATTAGATGCTTCGACCAGAAGAAGTGGAAATTTTGGTTTGCGGATCTCCAAAATTAGATATGGACGAACTAAGAAAAGTTACAATTTATGAGAACTGCTCTCCAACAGATCAGTACATCCAGTAAGTAAAACAATTTAAATGTCTACTGAAATAAAATAGTAAACTATAAAAACTTTTTGCAGGGATTTCTGGGAAATTGTAACTAGTTTCACTTTAAGTGAGCACAAAAAATTTCTCCTTTTTGCTACTGGAAGTGATAGGGTACCTGTAGGGGGGATGGGAGAAATGATTTTCAAGATATCATGTACTCGAGAAAGAAGCAACTGGTAAATATTTAACATGAAAATAACGAGAAAAGTTTTAGCTGTATTTTTCTTTAAAAAATTTACCAAACAGCTGCAGCTCTTTTTCTTATTTAAAAAATGAACTATTTTAAACTCAACCTAATCTATACATTTTTTTTTCAGGTTACCTACATCTCATACCTGTTTTAATCAACTAGTCTTACCTCTCTATCCTAATAAAGAAACTTTAAGAAATAAACTTATAATTGCTATCAATAATGCAGAAGGATTTGGACTTGAATAATATTGAAATAATAGAAAGAAAATAAGAAATACTGTAACTTTTTATTATGTTGGACATGCACACCGAGATCTGTACATATGCCAAGCAATGTAACGCTTAAATTGTGTGACATCAAGTATAATTAATTAATAAATATTAACGAGAAAAACAAAAACAATTTTTTCTTCTCCTTTAAATCTATCTACTCTAAATGTCTAGCATCCAGAACCAATGCTTAACGTTGAAATGATAGTGCTAATCTTTTCATCTTCTTCTCCGGTTTGCTTTTTTTCAGGACTAGATCGAAGCTCAGGTCGTATAGTTAGATAGACAGTTTGACGATTTGAGCTGCTGTCACTTTAAAAATAAAATGATGTTTAAAAATCATACCTTTTAAGCGTTTAGTGATACTAACTTTGACAACAAGTCGATTCTTTCATTTATGCGAATATTAGCACCATCGTTTAGTAAATGCAGTACGATCCGTCCTATATTTCTGGCATCGTCTAGGCCACAATGAGGTCTACCTTCAAACGCCAAACCCAGAAATTCAAGCATCTGCTTCAAATTTAACTAAAGAAAAAGGTGCACGTTAGTTTGTAGGTTTATTTTAGTATTTCGTTCCTTACTCTTTTAGATTGGTAGAAACAGGTAAATATTTTACGGATGTTAACCCATTTCTTTGCAAATTTTGGATAAGTTATGTTGCTTATATCACACTGCATTGCTAAAAATCGGCTCATATCCCAAGGACTAAAAAAAAAACATTTAAAACAAATTATCATTGAAGTTGAAAAAGTAATTTCAATTCCTACCCATCTGTTATAACTGCATATGAATGTTTACTGCCAAGTTTATGATCAGCCAACCACTTTTCAAATTTTTTTAACACTTCCGGAAAAGGTAAAGCGGTTTTCACTGTGTCCTAAAATAGATTTAAGCAAATGTTAATAGGTTAATTAAGTTTTTATCACACGTAAAATGCGATTAATACCTGAGTTATGCCAGTTAAATCCGAACAAAATTTGCTTAAACGTGGATTAATTATCGGCTGACAGTATTCATGAAATTCACTAACAATTTTCCTCTCTTCGACATTGATTAAAACAGCAGGAAATTCTATAATTTCGTGTTTGTAGTTGGGTGAATTTTGAGCCTCACACGTTGCTTCAAAATCGATTATGCAAAAATACTGATACACTTTGGACACTAAAGGATCTCTAACTTTGGACTTGGCCAATTTTATCTTTTTATAGTGATTCTTCATCCTTTTCTTTAGCACTTCTTTGTTACCTCTGAAATCAAAATTAAATGATTTTTATTTTTCTTGAATTGAAAAATTATAAACACTTACCTTGTATCGAGTTTAAGTGAACCAAGTCTCTCACGTAATTCATTCACTGTCATTTTATTTATTTCTCCATTTATCCGGGACAACTGCTTGAACACAGGATCTGAAAACGGGCCCTTTGTCTCTATGTCTTCGTTTCGCTACGATTACCATAACAAGCAACGAACAAAAAATAATAAGAAAAACGTTATCTTAAAACACAATAATAAACCGAAACTTACCTTTTCCTCATCTGTCTCCACAACGGATTGACTTGCCATGGCTTTGAAATGTAAATCTATCAAAATCAGCACAGTCTCTTTATTATGCTTACGTTCACGCTGTTGTTGTGAATGATGACTGAGTAATATAATTCTTTCTTTTCGTGAGTATTGTATTGTGCCCTGGATTTTAAATAACAAAACTTATAAATATCTTTGATTGATATATATAAAGCTTTTTGTAAAATCAACACCAAGACCAGTACAGCAATTGGCGGGATCCGAAAACCGGAAGTATCTAATGTTTTCTTTTTTTTAAAAAGTCATTCACCACTTCCTGTCTTTACGTATGATAAACAACATGGCTGACGGCATCCAGGACTGTCACGGTCAATCAATTGAAATGATTGTGAAATGGAGTGGAAAGGAGTACCAGATATCTGATATTTATGATTCCGATACTGTCGGAGATTTAAAGTCTGTTATTCAGAAAAAGACGGGTGTGCTTCCACCTCGACAGAAATTGCTAGGATTAAAATACAAGGGTATATACAATATGCAAACACGAGAACAACATGATGCAGAAATTCCATCTTTCATCTTTTCATTTACATACTTATTTCTTTAAAGGAAAACCAGCTACAGATAGTTTGCAGTTATCCCTATTAAAATTAAAACCAAATACTAAAATTATGATGATGGGAAGCTTGGAAGAGGAAATTCAAGATGCTGTGAATACACCTGAAGACTTACCAGAAGTTGTTAATGATTTTGACATTGAGGATGAGGAAATTCAAACTGAAAATAGAGAAGAATATTTAGCAAAAGTTCAACGAAGAGTTATGGACTATAAAATAAAGTTACTTAACGATCCGAGAGAAAAGAAAAAATTGCTTGTGCTAGACATTGATTATACATTATTTGGTAATTTAATTTAATAAGTTTGTAAATTTAAATTATTAAATAATATATAATATTCATACCATTATAATCTATTTATTTAATTGCTGAAAGAAATTTTTGCGTATGAACAGAAATTGCTTTGAGCAATTCTGTTTAATAGATTATAACAGCGATTTATACAACTATAATTTATATTTACATTTGCAATTTTTTTTGTATTCAGATCATAGGTCAACTGCTCAGAATGCCAATGAATTAATGAGACCGTATCTGCATGAATTTCTCACGTCTGCTTATGAACATTACGATATTGTGATATGGTGTAAATTTTACATTTAATTTTTATTTTCAATAGTTAGTTAAACATTATTTGATGTTTTCAGCTGCAACAAGCATGAAATGGATTGAAGTAAAAATGAGAGAATTAGGAGTAGCAACACATTCGGACTATAAAATCCTCTTCTACTTGGACAGCGCTGCTATGATTAGTATTCATACTGCTAAATATGGAGTTATAGAGGTATTACTTTTAAATAAATTGACAATTATTATTATTAGATTTTTAAAATTATATTTTATTACAGGTAAAGCCTTTAGGTGTAATTTGGGGTAAATATCCACAGTACAGTAGCAAAACAACTATTATGTTTGACGATCTTCGTCGAAATTTTTTGATGAATCCTCAGAATGGTTTAAAGGTATTTTTTACTTTTGAAGAGGTTAAAAATTTTAGATGGAAAATTCTAGTATTCTAATATTTTTCAGATTCGTCCTTTCAAAAATGCTCACGCAAATCGAAAAAAAGATAAGGAACTTTTGAAGCTGTCGAAATATCTCAATTTAATTGCCAAGTTGGATGACTTGAGTGATTTAAATCATAAGCATTGGGAAATGTAATTTGAATATAAGTAGTGATTTAAATGCTTTTTAAAAAAAAAAATTTTTTTTTCTTTTAGGTTCAAACCTCCTGGAGACACTATCTGATTTCAAATTTACTTTTATCTAGTTTTTATTATTTTTGTTTCATTTATATTTTATTTTAATTTTTTTAAATTTTTCATTTTTTTCCATTATGAAATCATTCATTAAGTCTAGATTTAGGGTTGCCAACTGTTCTATTTGAGTGGGACAATCTCAATAACAAATTTTGTGCGTCAATCTCGAAAATCCTATTTCATGATCAATTTCCCAAATTTACAATTTAGGAACTTGCACACGTTTCTTTCGTGTCATTTACAGCCCACAGTTTATTGATTGTATTGTATAGTATTACCAGGTGCAGAAAAAAGGGGCTTTAAGTCGTAGCTCCGAATAGACACTACAACTATTGTATTTTTTGTCCTTAACATTTTAATTATCTGGCAACCCTAAACACAGTCAACTTTAAATTGAATTGATTCAAGAAATTGGATCACTGATAGTTTTCTTTAGAAAGAATCAACTAAAAGTTCATTTCTTCAACAATAGTTTAATCTTTTTTTCGTTGCCCCGTAATGCATTCGCGCAGTATTTCTAAATTGCTCTTTCCCAGCACTGTAATCAAGGCCTACACGCTAATCAAGAAAATAATTAAATATTGAAGATTTAGAAGAGAATATTAACTGCTGTGCAGTTGTCTTTGAGTACTTGTGTTTAATTCTGTAGGGCTTGAAGAAAATTACAAAATTTGTCAACCAGTATTTTTATTTAAGTAATGTGACGTACACGATCTAAATTCGATTGATTCAGTTTGATGAAATTCAGTTTATTGTATTTGCATTAAAAACGATTTTGCTATAATCTTTTTTTTATTGTTTTTTTTTCCTCCATATATACATAACTTTAAAGCAAAATAAAAATTGAAATGATTAATTTCAAAGAATAAATCATCGCATAAATTATTGATTTTGATATCGATGATTTTTAATCTTTTTTTATTTAATTGCCATCTGTTGATAACCACTAGAATTAAAAACTGATCGTCTGAATTGTGGGTAAACTGGCGCCATATTGAGCGTGGCGGACGACCCCATGCTAACATTCTGGATAAAGTGAAGGCTTTTTCCTCTTGCGTTTGAATCTCTAGCTATTAATCAGAGGAATTTGTATCTTCTCATCAATTGATTGCTCATTATTTGTTGGGAAATACAAAAATGAGTGCATCCGAATCGAAAAAAGCAGTGAAAAGACGAAAAAATAAGAAGGCATCCTGTGGTGTTACAAACAACAGTAGTAACGAGTTTGCCTTCCCCCAAGATAATGTTTTCCGTGATCAGGTAAATAAAGTTCGAAAAAAATATGGTAAACTAAACATGCTAATCCGTATGAAACAAAATACAAACCCAACTTCAATGGTTTCATCTAGTATTACATCGAGAGATTTACAATGAATAAATTGTTCTGCATCGTTAGAAAAAATACTGGAAGAAATCTGTGCACCACAAAAAATGTTATTAAATAATAATGTTTACATTTATATTTATCCTACATATCGTATATGATTCATTACTGATTACTTAATAATGTAAGATGGTTTATATTAGGTAAGATGGTTTATATTAGGACACTAGACCTTTAAAATAACAATTTAAAATCAACTCGTCTACATACCTCAATGTAGCCAGATGTGAACGTTCATCTAAAAAGGTAATTTCTATAACTATAAATGTAAACAATATTGATTTTAATATTTTGTAATATTTGTTTATTTTTTGTTCGAAATATCTTGTTAGTTTAAGCTAAACCATTAATTTTTTTTAGAAATTGGAAGATAAAAGTTTATCTTATGTTTTTTTGTCTAAGATTTTGTTTTGTATATGTTTTATAGTTGCACAATAGTTCGGAGACTAAAATCAATTTTTAAACACATTCTTTCTATGGTCATTGACCTTGAATATAATTCACATCCTTTTGACCTATTCTTTTATTTCAGTATGGCATACCGCCATTTAAAAAAAAATCTAAATAGAAAAAAAAAAAAAAAAACTCTTACTCAATTATTTTATAACAATTTTTTTCGATTTTCCTTTCAATTTTGTAATATTTCATACTTTAAATTCATGTATTTATTAATTTTAATTAGGGTTTGGCAGAAATAGACAATTTAATTTGTTCTGAAGATCTTCCCAAGTCTGTAATATCCAGAGGTCATAATCCGTTTTTGGGAATTGAACAATGTCTTCTTTGTCATCGGAAACGTTCAAACCCTCCGTCACCAGAACCAAACCTAGAAAAAGGTGAATTTATATTGCATTCTTTGATGTCACCAGACGTACTGGCTATATAATAATAATGTCATTACAGGTGATGGATTCGAAGAAACGAGTAAACTTCTTTGTGACACTGCCAGTCTTGCACAACTTCCACTTTGGGTTTGTGCTGAATGCCGTCACAGTGTTGAAGAAGATTCGCAAAATGACTGCTCGGATTATCCAATTCTAGTAAGTCTCATGGGATTCAATTTACCGATTTAATTTTAAATTTTGTTTTTTTTAAGGCTCCTGATAATTTGTTCTTACATTCTTCTCCTCACGATCTGACAACGTGTCCTGTTCAAGACTCTCCATGCACAGACTCTGCTATAGGATCTTGCGAGACATGTACACGAAAACGGTATAGTTATCGGTACTTTAATTTATAGCAAACTTATGAATTTAATGAAATTTTAGTTTGGAAGAGCAAGAAAATAACCAATTGCAGACGGATTGGATTGAATTGCATTATGGAATATGGCAAATCTATCGAAATGTTGGGATTGAAAATGAAGAGACGGAAATTTGCGCTCATGTATCCGAATCGTTATCTGTGGAAAAATTTCAGGGACTTGTGGACAGGTATATATATTGCGAGAAATTTAGTGTATTTTATAATACGATTTTTTTTTTAAATTTAAGACTGTGTGTGTCGGATGCGCAACAACTTTTTGAACGACTGGAAACCCAAGTGCACGAAGCAATGATTAACTCGAAGATGCATTTGTTGGAAGTGTTGCCAATTGCAATGACGAGCATTTTGACCAAGCAGCATACTATTGAGGCTGTTACTCAATTTGTACAAGCATTGCTGAATGACTATTCAAAATTGTGCAAAGCATGTGCACAAGTAGCCCCAATTTTAAAGCAACTGGTAAAAAAAACTATTAGAAATGTTAATATTGATTAACTGACACCATTTTAAACATTCAGGAATCTGAAACTTTGAAAAAGTTTAATTTAACGTGGGAGTTAGTCAACCGGCACTTATTTCAAAGCATTGTTTACATGGATCCGTTGATTCAGAAAAATCTTCCCAGTTTTATTTCGCATCTAAGGTTTGTAAAATCGGAAATGGGTTAACGAGTGTTCTTTGACACTTTTTTTTCTTTTATTTATTGTATTTTTTCCTCTTCAGAATGGCCTCGGCTCAAGAAGGGAGTTCATCACAAACAGATGGTCCCGGATTTCTTTACGAACGTTATCTTAAATTTAATGATGAAATGAATGCTATTTCAACTGTTTGGCAAAGAGAGGCTGAACATTTTATTCAAGAGTATAATGCTGAACAACTAGCTCTGAAAGCAAAACAAAAACTGTTGCAAGACGATTGGGAATTGTTTAAAATGCAGCGGAAACTGTTAGAGCAACAACTGCAGAAAGACAAAATTCCAATCACAGAGTATTAAATTAATAAATTAATTAAGATAAAAGAAAATGATTTTTTTCTAACTTTGTTTTTAATTCTTGTTATAGCGACTGCAGTGCTTCATTTAATGACGCGATGCAACAAATCCTCTCTGGCAATAAATCCATTGTGGATGATTGTCATTGTCCTCATTGCAACAAAAATCAGTGCCCTTGTGATGAATGCAGCATTTCACACATGTTTACATGTGGTCTTATTACTCCTCCAGAAACTCCAATTCCAGACGAATTACTCGTCGCAAGTGCACCTCCATTGTCGAGTGAAACGGCTGCACAGTTTCTTCATTCATCATTAACAAATGCTATGGCTAGCGCCGGGAAAGTGTTGGAAAATACAGGGTAAATGGTTTTTACATTATAAAATGAAATTTTATTGCAGTTATTGCATTGTTCTAGGTGTTCAAATTCGGTGGGTCATAATTGCTCTCAAGGCCATTCATGTTATCATCAGCATCATTTGCAAACACATGCTGAATTTCTACTTCGAGAAGTTGTGGACCATCATAAGGACTTGAATTTAGTCGGAATGGAAGAGCTTAATGTTCGATGGGAAACCATGGAAAACGAAGACGACGATGATTACGATGTTGATGGAAATGAAGACGAAAATGATGAAGATGATGACGATGACGACGATGATGAGGAGGAGGACGAAGACGACGATGACGACGACGATGATGGAGAAGAAGACGAAACTGAAGATCAAGATTTACAGTCTGTTAAACTAACTTCTGCACTTATAGACGCGTTGGCTGCCAGTACGGGGAACATGTACAATAAGGATGAAGTTAACGGACAAGCAGTTGGCACGATGTCAAGCTCATCTTCGGAAACCGTTGGGTCGTCTAGCGAATCTGTTGCCCAAAGTTGTGAATGCCATGTTTGTACAGCTCCTCCTCCAACCAGCACTTTGCCGCAAAATTCCGCAGTTATCCAGGTTTAACGAATATATTTTTTAAAAAATATTGTAAACTAATTTGACTTTTGTTTACAGGATTCTGTTTTGGATAGAACTTGCGAATGTCAACAGCATTCAACTAGCGGGGCATCTTCTACAGTCAATCCGCAGCAGTTATCGCTACATCTGTATCCTCACATTCACGGTGAAATAAGCAGTGCAAATTCACACTTGCTTCGGCCACCCGTTCCAATTAAACCACTTATTCATCCTCATTTGTACACTTTGCATGGCTCACAACATGTCCACGCTCCTGGAAAGCATCGAACGATAACAAGCAGTGCACTTACTCTGTTAAATTCCTTAGAGCTCGGAACAAACAACACGCAACAGTACCCGAATTGTGCGGCTTCAGTAATACAGGAGCAGTTATATAGAACTTATGGCGATTGCGACAGCAATATTTACGAAAATAGCAAGATATACCACAACGGTGTTCATAAATATCCAGCACCATCTAATAGAAGAAGTCTGAATTCTTCTGATTCCACTATCGAAGCAAACAATTCCGCAGTTACACAACAGACGAATAATGTAAATTTCACACCGGTCACTACTTGTCCAATAAGCAACAAGGAGCTTTTTGCACCTTGCACAAACACTTCGGCCAGCAACATAAACTTGGATAAAGCCAGCACTCACGCCAATAGTGGTATTCCGACAAGTAATGGTTTACCGTCAGGATTTTTAGATAATTTCTGCAGCAAAAGACCTCACGTCAGTTCTTCGCAACAGACTCCAGGGCAACAAAATCTCAATTCACAATCAGAAGTAATTTCCAACGGGAAAGGTACGCATAGTAAAGAAGGTGTCAGAATTGTTCCTAGTAATGATGTATCAAATTCAACAACAACTGGGACAACTTCACTACGGAACTGCGACTTAACGTCGAACATCACGAATACAACAGCTCCTGGAATAAGCAAATTAACACAGCAACAGCAGTCAACTTGCAATGGTAAGAAAAAATAATCTTTTTTTAAGAAAAAATTTATAAATTTTGTTTGTCATTTTGATAAAGGTGGTTTGGAGTCAAAAGATGTGAACTCTGTAAACGGAATGCAAGCAAATAGTCAGTGTTCTGATCCAGACTGCGATGTTGGTCCAGAAGACAGTGTAGACGATTCATGTTCTGAACAGAGTTCTTCCACTTCTGCTTCTAATCAGAAGGACAATAAACATTGCGACTGTTGCTACTGTGAAGTCTTTGGGCATGGAACGGTAACTTATTACATATAATAGGTAGCAAATATTAATTATAATTTGAAATACTTTGTTTTGCAGCCTACGGTTGCACCTGTTAGCAAAAACTACATTGAAATGAGAGAAAGATTGCGACTGCGATTGACGAAAAGAAAATCGAAATGTAAAAATAGTGTAAATACTTCCACAACTGCTCCACAGATTCCTCCGGTGGCTGTACCTGTATGCCCCACGCAAAAGGAGAAAGTGAAAGAATCCTTACCTACTCAAGACGTAGACTTATTGGTCAGTTTCATCAACGGTACTGGTGGAGGGACTGAAAAAGCTGCTAACAATGGAAAGAGTGCACTGAACAGTAAAGCTGCAAAACGAGCACGGCAGAAGCAAAGAAAAGCAGAAGAAAAAGCTAAAAAACAGCATGATAAACCAAAAGCTGATGCAATTGAAAAACCAACAAAAACAGATACTGAAACAAGTCCAGCAAAACCTGTTTTGACTTCGACCGATAATGCAAATCCAAGAGTGATTTCTCTAGAAAGCATTATGGAAGAAATGAGAAAAGGTGACATGGCCGGAAAAGGAACCAAGGATAGTATTCTTAAAAAAGTCATCGAAGCAGTGAAGGCGGGCGATTCATCCAATAATTGCACTCAAACGCCAAGTACCGTGAAGACTGAATCAAAAGCAACAAAACCAACGGTAAATAAGACGTCGCCGTCTAAGTGGAGTGTAAGTCTACAGTCACTTGTTGCTGCAGCTGGGCAAGCTGGACTAGAAATAGTACCCATTCCAACTCCATCGCATGACTCAACGAAATCTAAGGAAACAAATCAAGAAGTTATAGTAAACAAAGAAATAAAAGAGGAACAAAAAGTTGCAGCAAAGAGCAACAAGAAAAAGAAGTCTAAAGGAAATGAAACTGAAAAGAATCAGCTTAATAAGAAAAGTTCGTCAATCATTGCTGCACCTGTATCAAACAAGACGGAGGAAATTAAACAGCAACCAACCGTGATCATAACGAAAGGAGGAAAGAGTGACGGATTGGAGTTTCTATCAAAACTTTCGTTGCCATCTCAGCTGCCTTCAGGTGTGTCGATTTCTTGCATTACGACAAAAGATGCAAAAACGAACAAGAAACCAGAGGTTGACATCATTTCCATTAAATCTGAGGTTTCAACAGAAACCAAAAAAGCAAATGCAACTCAGTCAAAGACAGTTTCCGTAAGGATCATCGAAGCTAATCCACTCGGCGTACAAGCAGCAACAGTTCAAGATCAACCAGGAAGTAAACAGACAAACACGAATAAGAAAAAGAAAAGTAAACCTGTTTCATCGTCAATTGGTCCTCAAGTACAAATTACGTCAGCCGCTAGTTTGTTGCAAACAAAAAACAAACCTAATACAGCAGCCGCAAGTACGATTCAAGCAACAGGGCAGCCAAGAGCAAATGATTCAGCAGTTACAGTTATTTCTATTTCTTCACCGTCTCCATTTAGCAATAAGAAAGGTATTGTCAGTTAAAAAAGGTTTTCAAGGAAAAAAGCTAATAATAATTGAATTTTTTGCAGTGACACCGACAGTTAACATTCAGAAATCTAAAGAACCTCTGACCAACGGATCAGATGCAACAGAACAGACTACTGCAACAAAGCATGGGAAGTTAAAAATTAAAAAAGAAGACATTAAAATAGAAGATTTTATCAAACTCCCAGTTAACATGGATTGCGGTAAGTTATATTAATTTTTGACATGTTCAATACAAAATACAAAATTCAAGTGAATTTTTATCTCCTGATTTTTTAGAAGTGAAACCGAAAAATTTAAACGGTATTCGAGGAAATATTATTGAAAACAGTAAAATCAGTCCAACAAACGAATCAGCTGCTCAGACAAGCAACAAAAATATTGCTAGTAGCACGCAAGTGTCAGTTCGTACCAAAAAGAATAAGAAAAAGAAAGGCAGTGGCGACGATTTAAAATCTATTGGTAACCGAGGAACTTTTACATTTTTTGTAAATAGTGACAATGATTGTGATTATGATATTTTTAGATGAAGTTTTTGTCCCCAGAGACATAGATTTGGATAATGGGGAATTAGACGAATCAGAAAGGGAGTTGGAAGCTTTCAAACGGTAATTAATTAATAAATTTTTAAAATTAATGAATTTCATATTTAATATATTTTTTTATAGATTCTGTTGGAACTCCATCCCATTAGCAAACAAAGAGAAGGTCCACGTCAATCTTAAAGATATTGTAATCAAAAAGAAATCAGTTTTGAGTTGCAGTTGAGGTGGCGCTTGGCATTTGCAAACGATGTCCCATTAATTAGGACTTTCTATACATCTTTTTAAATGCATTTTCGTTGATTTTATTTTCTTTATAAGAAAATAGTGGCAATGGTCAAACATTATTTGCAATTTAGACAGAATGGCATATTATATTAAACTGCATGCCGTGAATAAAAGAAATTTGTATAAAAATTACCGTTTAAGATATCTTATGATGGATGTAAGCTATGTGGACTTGTTTATTTTCCTCATTTTCTTTTTATGGGTATCTGCTGTTTATTGATGGCTAGTTTTGATACATACGGGTTTTTTCAGTTTAATTTTAGTTTTGTAGTTGGAAAAAACGGTATAAAAGATAAAAAGTCTGAAAATAAATTGCTCACATGTTGAAAGAATAAACCAACCTAAATGAACTGCGTAACTTCCATTTTTCGTTTTTTTTTTTTAATCATTAAAAAAATTCAGATAATCACAGGGAGTACGATTTTCTATTCAGTAATGAAATGTGCTTCCTAAACAAAATTTTTAATTTTCCTGATAGAAAAGCTTGTACGAACAACATTTTCAATTTATAAAAGTAACTTAGGTTATAAACCTATTAATAAGCAACATATGCTAAAGTAGAAAGCTTTTTCAGGATTTAAAAGGGACTAGTTTAAAAAAGTTACAAATTCCCTATCAATAGAAGTAAATAAATATCCATGGAACCAACTGTCAGACTTCTGGGTATTTATTTATTTCTTGTATTAGTTAAAATTAAGTTCTAGTCATATTACATTCTGTCGTGGAAAATTTCAATACAAATTATAGGAGATAGTTGACTGAACACAGTAACGGTATTTAAAGCATCAAATTATAAAATCATTCTAATAATTCAAAATTTGTATTAACACAATTGTTTCATGACGCCTATAAGCTACTTCATTTTTATAAAAAAAATTATAAATGGTAAGAAATGATCGCCATCATATAAAAATGTCTACAATACATTTTCAGTTTTAACGTCGTTTACTTCGAACTTCTATCAGAATCTCCCAGAATGACTAGGTATTGAGAAAAACTGATAAAAAAATATTGAATACAATAAAATTTAAATTGCTTTCAATAAAAAGATAAAAATTCATGAGTTAAAAATTAAATCAATATCAATTATCAATATTAACTATTGCCTTTGTTTGTTTGTGGTGGATTTACAACTTTGCACCAGGGAGTTGCAGTCCTATTACAAGTTAGAAGTACATTTAGCACCTGCACTGGAGTATCATCAATCATTAAATTATATTTTTTAACTAATTTATAAGATACAGACGATAAACCAGAAGTCATATCTAGTCTTCGATTTTCCTCCCGTTGATTATAAGCCTTTCCTTGATCTCGTTTACGTTTCTGACGATCGTGAATGTGCAAAAATGTATTACGGGAATCAGTTTTTAATCCTACCGGCCGCGTTAAGTTAAGGGACTTTTTTTTAATTCTGGCGTAAAATTCATCATCTTCCATACCCCAGCCCCAATATTTATTTGACATTCCGTTTAACTGAAAGAAAAATATTTCATTTTAAGCTAAGGGAATATTGATGTCAGATTTCGAGTTTTAAACCCACCAATTCGAAATGTTTGTTACTCAGTAACAGAATTCCTCCAACAAAATTTTTATAGTGGTAGATGGGGTGCAAGTCTGGCGATGCAATGTGAAATGGGCCGTTTTCGGGGAAGCCGTAATTGAGATCGGGATTAATTGGCAGTAAGTCTACATCGTGCATTGCTATGTAATCGCATTTGCTGCGACTTTCGACAAAACCCACATTTATCAGTGCGGCCCGATTGAACCTAAATTCAGTATCAATTTTTTAATTTTAAAATTTGGAAGTTTATTTCAGGATAATTACCGATATTTGTCTATTTGGTTGACGATATAAATAGAATGAAGAATAGTTTGATTATTCAAAAATGTATTCAAATGAGGTGCAAATTGAAGCAATTCTTCAAAACGATCACGAAACGGAACAATAACACACAAACGTTTTTTCTTATTGTTGCTATGTTGGACATTCACAGTCATCTACAATAAAACGCAAACAATTTAAACAGACAATTGTTTAGAAACACAAAGGAATAGATTGTCTACTTTTAGATTTGTTTACTCACCTTGGCGTCATTTGGTTTACAGTTACAAGAATCAATGATTGATGATAAGGGAATTATTCCCAGTATGAATGTGATTGTAATGGTGACAGCTAGGCAAAGAAGAAGAAACTGAAAGAATCCAGTCCGCCGGAGTAATATCAAAGCCATTGGCATTCCATTATAAATTAAAGTTCTAACTCAAATTAAAAATTAAGATTAATTAACCGCATGGCGCATGGAGGAGTCTTCTAT
>JAQIXT010000952.1:0-21129 GCA_034700445.1 Stenotaenia linearis | reverse complement strand
ATCTCACAGTCCCACTACACTTAGAAAAATATTTTAATTATTTAATTTACTTTTCCTTACTTAATTGAAGAAAAAAACCCACTTAAACAGAGCCGGGATTCGAACACAGAACCACATTCTTCCAAGTCAATGACTCTACCATCACACCACTGACAATCACATATTAATTGAAGTAAAACCCATGTTATTAAATTTCACAGACCCACTACACTTAGAAAAATATTTTTAACTGTTTCATTTATTTTTTTTGTTTAATTGGGGAAAAAAACAAAGGCAGAGCAGGGATTCGAACTCAAGTGCATTCTTTCGAGTCAGTGGCTCTACCAACACACCACTAACAACAATATCAACGTGAAAGTAAAACCCATGTTATTAAATTTCTGTAAAAGGGTAAAAAACAATTAAAGAAAACAAATTCGATTTTAAATATATAAAAATTTATTCTACTCAATTGTACAATGACATACTTTTCTTTCAAAATCACAAAATACAGCAAAAGTATCCACTGTAGACAATCTTTAAGTAGTATAAATTTAATCTCATTTCCTCAGAAATGTTCAGCAAATTTGCCAGTACTCATTTCGTTAATGCTTCTCGTCTCCAATAGCAGTCTCGGTCACACGCCACTTCTACGAAAATAAAATAAAAATGTAATCAAATGAAACGAATATTGAATTAACATCAAATTACCTTTACGAAGTCGCCAAACTGTTGTTAAACGTCGTCCAGAAGCAACTGAGTTGTTTTGTTTGGATTCAATTTAATGCAGGCCTAAATCGTTACATCGAAGGGAATTACCCTCAAAGTAACACCTTCTTATCGCCAGATGTCGCTTAAGTACAATATCCAACTGTATACACTGCATGTTGTCTTCCAAAACTCTTAATTCCGCAGTCCAGTTCCTTGCGATTCATCTTTAATCTATAACCATGGAAGTAAATAGACAAAAACAAAATTTAAAACAAGTATTTTATTCTTATTTACCTACTTGCAGTCCGTAAATCCAAATCAGATGGCTGATGAAACCCCAACCGTTGATTTCTACTGTGATCTTTGCAATGCAAATAATTCAAACATGGGTAACTACAAGAGCCACATCAGTAGCAAAAAACATCTCAGGAAACTGAAGTTGCTGCAGGAAACTATGAAACCTGAAAACAAAAACGCAGATAAAAATCCATCAAAAGAATCATCAACTTCCAGTTTTGTTGTTGGCAAAGATGATGAGGATGACGAGTCCCAGTGCATAATCTGTAACAAACAATTCACATCGAAGGATAGCGCAATCGCTCATTACAAAAGCAAAGGCCATTTACATAAATTAAGCATCGCAGAAAAAACATGGAAAGAAGAATGCGATGTTTGCAAGAAAAAGTTTACCTCTGAATTAACGTGGAAACAACACGTAAACAGCGACAAACACAAGCGATTGAGTCAAGCTCAAATCGTGTTAAATCCCGCAGCAAATTCCCCTAAAAAGGAGAGAATTAAAAGCATGTTCGACGAAGAAGATCCGGACGAATTCGAACTTGACATTTCTCAAAAAGTGTTGAGCGAATTGGCATGTAACGTTTGTGGAAAGAAATTCAGCGGTAAAAAACCAGCCGAAGATCATGTGAAGAGTAAAGAGCACAAGAAGTTAGTCGAGATACGAAAGAAGTTAAATTCGTCTCAGGAAAGTGTTAAAAGGAAGGAAGAAGCCGTAAATTCGTTCGACATCGACGAGGAATGGCCGATGCCGGTTCCAACAACACGCGAAAACAAAAAACGAATTTTTGATGACGATGACATCGAAGAACTTCAACCTCCGGAAAAAAAATCATTAATGAGTAAAATCATCAACATTTTTCTGTAATTGCTATATTTATTCTATTTTGTATTATGTTTAAGTTCTATATTTCTTTAAGTTTCAATAAAATCTTCGTGAACGGAATTAAAATTGTTCCACCATTTATTGCACACTTGGCACGACAAAATGGCCGTCGTGTTTTGTGTTTCTTCCCTCGATGTTGACATTTGAGCTGATAAAATGTCTTCACCTCTTATTAAACTCCGAGAAACCGAAAACGGAAGCGAGGGAGTCGAAGGAGTTTTGGAAGCTTCGACAGCAGTGACATCATGTTTTGATTTTGATTTTATGTAACGTTTATCCAAAACCGAAACAAGAAACTCGACCGTTTGTTTGTTCGGTGCCACTTTGCGAACAACTTGTCGAAGTTTTCCCAAAATTTCATTCTTTTTTGCGTGTTCTTGGGACAAGATGTGTTTTTTAAACTCGTCCACACTTGAAAATTCAACGTTACATACTTTGCAGCGTTTGTACAAACACTGTTTTGTAATTCCTACTCTCTTCAAGTGACTTTTACTTAAATAATGCGTCAGGGCTTCCTCGTAATTCGTAAAACATCTGTTACAAATCGCACAAACTTTGTATTTCTCTTCGTCGTCATTTCTGTCTATGTCGGGAAGAGAGCAAACGATTCCTTCGTAGAGAATTCGATCACGCCCATTAGAATTACACATTCTGTCTAGACAAATAGAGAGGGGATGAATTTGAGAAATTTATTGTAAATAAACTTACCTTTTAATTCAACATGTCCGCTCTTCGCTGTCGTCACACGTGATTTGCTTTTACTGCATTTTAACATTGTAATGGGGCCATTGGATCTCGCTTTTCCTGTATATTTAGTTGTAAGTTATTAAATACGAAGAGACGGGTTTACGATTAAGTAATTTAGGCTTGTTAAATGAACCAAAAGTTAATATTTTTTAGGTCGAAGAATCGCTACGAGGTGGCTCGGTTTAAATTAATTTTTCTTAACTAAATTTTAAATTTTAACTTATAAAAAAGTGTAGTAAACCTGCATTTTCAATTGTTTTTTTAATATTTCATGTTTACAAACTAATGAGTCAATCATTTAAATTTAAACAACTCTAAAACCATGTAATTAATCTACATTTTCTAGAATACAGTCAGTCTGTCATTCAAATTACACAACTGTTGCAAGAAACCTACGTTTGGAAGAATTTCACGCTTAGCCCGCACCGTTTTCAGAGCCTTTTCCACGTCCATTCCCTGCTTAAGCATCAAATAAGCCAATACGAGCGTCGAAGACCGACTTATACCAAAACGACAATGCACCAGCACTTTACTTGAATGCAATAAAATTGAATAAATATTTTTAACGCGATTTCATGTTTTAAAATGATGAAAAACTCACCATTTGTGCATACAGCTTTATCGATAAACTCCGTAGCTTCTTCGAAATAAAGTTCCATGTTGAAAGACGGCATATCTTCGCCCGGAATTAATAAATACTGAATTCCTTCCTTCTCAAACAAAGTTTCGTCGGGATTTTCAAATCCTTCTTCTTTACAAGCAGCATTTAACACGTGTGTAACATCCAATGTTTTAAAGTCTCGATGTTCATCGCAGTTTCCCTGCACTAAATGGGAGAAAACAGTAAAAAAGAAAGCAAAAATTATCTATTATTTGCCTTACATACATATTTCCTAAGTATATTCCCGGAAAAACTTCGTTATATGGATCAGTTGGCATTTTGAAACGACTTTTCGGACGTACAATTTCGTTTAGTTCGGAAACCGAGTACGAACCACAATTAGTTTCATTGATAAAAAACGTACTTTTCTCAGCTGGAGAATATATCCTGGAAAGACAAATTAGTACATTCACGAATAAAAGCAACAGTGTGCTTCGTACCTCACTTACAGACATCAAGGAGACACATGTTTACCCTGTGGCGAGCTAGTAAAAACAAATCTAGGAATGATAAATCGATCATACCGGAAGCCATCTATTGGCAATACACATGAACTAAACCTTTTATTTAACGTAATTCTTTCTTTTTTCTTTTTTTTAAAAAAAATGTATACAAATTCCAGACGTTTCGGCGACAGATGAGCAACGTAAGAATGCAGTGAATAAATTTTTTTTAGCGGAACTTTCATCACCGCTGAAATAGAAACCGAAGCTAAAGACGCTTTTGTTTGGCGCCATATTTGAGTGTCTTTGTTTGCACATTCTTTAAAGCGCTGTTTCATTCATTTCAACCGTATCTATTTAAGGACACAAAACAAAGATTGTTCTTCATGTTTATTAATAAAGTAATGCTCATTCCAGTGATTCAATGCTTCATTTTAATGTTTTAATTCCTTTAACATAGACCTCGATGAACATTCAAAGGCAAATTATAATGTATGAAAAAATATCATCTAATTAACTTATAGCCTATTTGTAAATGGAAATATTTACAAATATAACAAATTTTACTTTCAAATTACTCCTCCCCAACTTCAAACTACTCTCAACCCACTTAACCCACTTAATCTATTGCTTTGTTTTCGCGTGAACTCCAATCGATCATTCAAATTACACAATTGTTGCAAAAAACCGATATTGGGAATAATTTCACGATTAGCACGCACAATTTTCATAGCTTCCTGAACTTTCATCCCCCTTTTAAGCATCAAATAAGCCAACACGAGCGTCGACGAACGACTTATTCCACATCGGCAGTGCACCAACACTTTACCTAAGAAAAAAAAATTAATTTTTTAAAAAAAGTTTAATTTAGTTTTTGTTAAATTACCTTTAGCGCGCAACGCTTTGTGAATAAACTCGGCAGATTCTTCAAAATAGGGCTCCAAGTTAAATGACATCATATCCATCGCTGGAATTCCTAAAAACTGAATTCCATCATGCTCGTAAAAGGCAGCGTCAGTGTTTACAAATCCAAATTCTCGTCCTCGGCCGTAAGCCGCATTTAACACGTGCGTAACACCCAATCTTTTTAAAATCCGAATACAGAGCGCCGTTGCTCTAAAAAAAGACATGAAACAAGGAAAAAAATAATTGTTTATAGTTTGGCTTGCCTTTGCCGGTTGCGTCGAACTATACATACACATCACCGATGAATATTCCTGGAAAGACTTCGTTGTACGGATCCGTCGGTGTTAAGTAATACCCGCTCGGTGCTTTTATAATGGTCGTCAGTTCGGTAATGGAACAGGATCCGCTATCTCTCGTTCGCCACATTTTTGATTTGATGATAAATGTTACGTAAACTGATGGATGATTAAAATTATGTTAATCTTGAAATGTTATTTACGAGTTATGATTTTTTGTTTTTTGTTAAATACGAGTTTAATGGAGCTCACGTACCTGAGTTCGAGTTGAGTGTGATGAGCAGGAAATTCGAGATACGAGTGATTGCGAAGGAGAACAGACGACTACTAAATCCTAAAATAGTCTTCCTACGTCCAAAGTCAAGTTCTAGGCCAGGCAAATTGCCAAAATGATAATTACAATTGACAACCTGAATTCTACTTTTAGTTAAAAATCCACTCGATTACACAAGAAAATTTTACATAAATAATAACTCATAATTTTCTACTGACTCACTTTTTAAGTGTCTGAATCCGAGAAAACGCGTTCTCTTTTCTATTCATCGAGGTGCCAAAGGGAGCAGGCCAACACGCAATCACTCGTCTCCAAAATCCAAGCCACGTGCAGCTGTTCGACAAATGGCTACGTCCCAAAAACTGTTTACGTGTTTTCGCCATTTTTTAACGTTTTATGTATTTTTAAATTGGAAACACCCTGGTTTTGAGATTTAAATTGCACGATGTGACGTAATTCATGTTAATTCTCAATTTTCCCATCATTTAATTCATTTCAGCAAAAAAAAGTTATACAAGTTATCGACAAAAATATAATAAATAAAAAATTCTGTTAGTTCCATTAAATAAAATAAAAATAAAAATACAGTAGCAATTAATTAAATTCGAATTATAACCTAATTGGTTCGTTAGCTTTAATACATCTAATGTCGCTCGCACGATAAGTCCCTTCAATTTTCGTCGAATCCCTCAATCGTTCCCAGTGAACCTCCTCGGGGGTCACCACCCCACTCCCAGTACCCGAACTCGAGGACCCAACACCGGAACTGTCGACGTCCGGCATCGTGTTACCAAAAAGTTGAATTTTCCGCATTTGTTTCTCGTGTTTCGGACTTTCCATGTGGTCTTGATAGGGAATCGGACCGCTAAACGTGATCTGACAGTACCGACAGGAGAAAACTTGACTCGACGAACCGCTGCTGCCCAACTGGACCTTCTTCTGATGAACCACGCTGTCCAGATGCTGCCTGTACGGCTCCTCGCCCGTGAACTTCTTCGCGCACGGAAGACAGACGTAAGGGAAGTTCGGGTCGCTGCCGTTCATCGACATTTCGTCCAAATTCGGACTCGAAGACTTCGTTGGAGTCGATGTTAAAGGCGTAGAGGCCGTTGGTACCGGAAACGAATCGTTCGTCGACGATTTGACTTGCACGACGAGTTTTTTCAGTTTCTTGAGATGCAACGCGCTGCTCAGGTGTTGCAAAAACGGTTCTTCGCCCGTGAATTTCTTGCTGCATGGAACGCAAACGAAGGGAAATGTAACATCGGCTTGTGGTTTTGGAGAAACGAGGGGTAAACGGATTTCCGGACTCGTCCTCACGACTTGTAACTCGTTTTCCTCCTCCTCTTCTTCCTTCGCTTCGTTGAAAATTGCTGACAAATTCTTCGCTTCGAAGCGTTCGTTTATTTCCTCCATCTTTGCGCTTTCTATCATCGCCTTCAACTTCTTCTGGTGTTTCGATCCGGTCACGTGTTGCACAAACGGCACGTAACCCGTTACGAACGTTTCGCAAACAAGACATCTGAAGACGTTATCGCCGTCGTACGTAGCGTATTTGTTCTTCAACGTTTCCTCGACCGCTGATTTTGCATTTCCCGGTTCAATTTGGTTCAAAATATTAGATACCCGATTGTCTTCGTCGTCGATTATCTCCGATATCTGCAGACCTTCGAATCGACTGTTGATTTCGTCAAAGTCGCGATGTTCTTTGAAGTTCTTCAATTTCTTCTGGTGTTTAATTCCCATCAAGTGTTGTTCTAACGGGACGAATCCAGTAACGAACGTATTGCAGATGGAACAAGTGTAGACGTCGTTGATTGGTTCGTGTTTGATGTAATTGCGTTTCAGCGTATCGTGTTTTGGGGTGTTAAAGCCGTCTTCCACGCTGCTTACTGAAGCTGGAGACGAAGAGCGGGAAGAACTTGCGGTTGAAAGTTGTGGATTTGTGAAGATGATTTTGTTCAGGCAATGATCTAAATCTCCTTCGTGTTTTAAGCTTTCTAAGAGGCTGGAAAAGGATTTTCTGCAGAAGTTGCAGTAAGTACTGTCGTTTGCGGCCATTTTGTTAAAATCTGGAATCTGGAATTGGAGATATAACAGTGGTAATGATAGTGGATCAATGAACGATCTATAATGAAGGACACGTTGATCGTCGTTTACATAGCCGGGATGCCTCCCCTATCTTCCCTCGGGTAGTCACGTGCCAATAGATGTGCGGGATAGGGGGTGAAAATTATTTCTAATTAATTTTTTTAGGATTTCCTGTTTACTTTTCAGATGTAATAAAGAGATTTCGGTATTTATTTACTACCCTTCACTCATATTTCCTAATTTCACATTCTCAACATTTTGTTTCATCAATTCAAAGGGCAGTTTTAATTTTAATTAAGTGTGTATTATAATTTTAATTAAGTGTGTATTAATTTTGGTAAGACACTTTTGTGGGGGTTTCAACGTGCTTACATTTTAGTCTTGTTATGAGGGTCCCAACATTTGTATCGTATTTTTGATAAATCATTCATTTACTTACCTTAAAGAAGAGATGGATATAAGAACAATCGAATCACACAATAAAGTTGTATGGGATCAAAAACCGAAACTGGTTTGCAAACAAAACAGATAGGAATGGGACTTCCCCTCATTCTCCCGAGTCAACAACACGATCTTCGTTCTGATTGGTTCCCTCCAAACCTCGCCTGATTCTGGATAAAAACCTGATATGAAACGTTGATATTAACTAAAATCATTCTTTAACTTAAACTGTAATATCATTTATCATTTACAAAAAGTAAATCAAAGTATGGATTTATTTTGTAAATAATATCCACGTGACTCGCGAGTGACGCGCGCTCGAGCGCGAAATTCGAATCGATTCGTTTCATTGTTTACCTTCGATCATAACGTTCTTTCGCAGCATTTGGAGTAGTCGTCTGTCGATTTCTCCGGTTTTTTTCCTTCTTTTCGAGAATGACAGCTGTTCGGTTTTGGATTTGCAGTAAACTGGCTGGGATTTAGAGAAAATTCGAGCCAAAGCAACGTTAAAAACTGCTATTTAAAAAAATTGCTAAAAACAAAAGTATGATTTTCGAACGCGAGCAGAAATAAATTAAATTCTAATTTTTAATGTAGTTAATAAGTGGAAATTTCTGCAGCAGCATCGATCAAAAGAAATAATAAAAAAATGATTGGAGTTTGAATTTTTTGCAGAAAAATCATGATGCATAAGAGTCCTCTCCTATTTCGTCTCACAGCAGACTGCACACTAGAATTACCCCCAACTCGTACAATCTCTTTGACTCAATGCTGCTTCAGAGATGATCCAAACCGCGGTAAATAAGAATTGAAATGTGAAAAACGTTTAATGAAATTTTTTCTCGTAGACCTAAGCAAAGACTTTTGTAGATTTCATCACTTGGAACCTGCAGAAGTGAATATCTTAACGGAAACGCCAATTTGGTATCCAAAACCAATTATTCTCACAAGAACGAATCAAGTAATTAATTTTTATTTTGGTTATTGTATTTCATCGATTTCAAGTCGTATTTTCTTAAATAGTAAAAAATTGTTATGAAAATCAATTGGAATTTAGTGGAAAATGCAAAAATTTAGGGAAAAACTAAGAGAAATTTAGTTAGTCAAAAATTTAGTGATAACCAAAGAAATTTAGCTGAAATTTCAATAGAAATCTACAAAAATTAAGTAAAAACGAAAAAATTTAGTTGAAAAACTATTTCAACATAATTCCACATTCCATGAAATACAATAACCAAAACAAAAATCCCAAATTTCCAGACTACAATACCAACCAACAAACACATCCACTTAAGAAATGAGGAGCCACCAGTGACTCCAATTTTCTTCAAACACTTATTGGCAAACTTCAAAGGTAAGCTCCAACCACAAAACTCAAAAAAAAAAAAAATTCAAAATCAAATTCTTTCCAGATTACTTGAATAAAATTCAAGAAACTTTCATGTCTGCTGAAGGTAGTCGTAGCCGGCCGTCTTATCAGAGCGAACGTTCTAGCGCCTCTAGAACGACGACTCCTGATCCCTCGCAATCCGCCGCTCGCTCAACGGCCACAACTTCCTCACGTGCGAACTCGCTCCTCCGGGATTCTGGGTGGCCCCAGAGTTTAGCAGCCGGATTGCCGCGCATTTCGCCCACGAAAATCACGTATTTCATCAAATCCGTGTGGCACGGTTTCGAAGTGATGGGTTTGACCGAAGACAACACCGTCGGCTAAAATAATAAAGAAAATTTAAATGAACTAAAAAATGAAAACAAAGCGCGAAAAAAATTATTGTCCTTATTTTAAGTTTATTAATGGCCTTTGTGACCGAAAAAGCTCTAAAATTTGTAGTAGAGTTCACAAAAACGAAGTATGTACAAGTATTTTGAATGATGTTTTTTCCTTCCAACGTTGTATGCAGTCTGGAATTAAACTAAATCATTATGAGAATAAAATTACAACATTGTATTTTTTTTCTTTTTTTCTTTTCAACATGAAATGCTAAAGTCACAGCTATGAGGGTTACAAGTTAATGGAGGGTTTTTTTTTTTCAAAAAAAAAATCGTTAGTGAACAAAATCCCAGCGTTAGTAAAGAAATCGAGAAATAAAACCAAGTAAACAGAACTTTTATTGATATCAATCAATGCTAGTAGCTTGCATACAAAGCAAATGAGCATTTGTTCGTTACATAACAAAATTTATTTTTAATTAATTTTTTGCATAGCTGCTCTAAAATATCAACACTGGATTTTTTGTTCACTTCATTTTCCATTCGATGAATTAAAAAAATAAAAAATTAAAGTGAGATTCAGTGAGCTATGAACGAAAAAATAAGAGGTAGTCCTTCAAACATTCCGTATATTATGAAATTATGAAATTAATTTTGGTATACTAAATAAAATTGAAAAAAATTAAAATAAAATAAAAAAATAAAAAAAAGCTCCCAAATGCCACCACTAACCCCTATACATGATTAAATTCAAACATTTATATACACACACACGCACACACATATAGAAAACATAACAAAAATGAAAAAATTAAAATTAAAAATTAAAAAAAAAGTCTATTTATACATGGCACTTCACAAGACCGAATGGTCTTTCAACTCTTTGATGCCCGTTTGGAGGGTACAATTATTAAGTAGATAAAATGGATTCGCCGTTACAAGATTATGTACAAAATGATCATTTTCTACCAACATAAAAAAATATTTAAAAAACTAAAAAATATAAACCAAAACGGTGAAGGTGATGGCATAAAACATGATTTTTAAGTTGCAAACTCCATTTGATAAAAACGCCTCCATTTTGTTTGTGAATCTTAAAAATATTATTGCCGAGCCTACTAGTGACACATGTGATTTTGTCTTTTTTCTACAAATTCCTTCGTTCCGTCAAAATTTAAAAACCAGCACCAGCTTTGTACAAAGTCACTCCGAGTCTTTCAAAATTTCAAAAAATGAAAAAAATGTACAAAAGCTGCATACTTTTTATATCAAACCTTCGTTTTCAGTCAAAACTCGAAAAAAAATGAAAAAATCTCCATTTTATTGCACCACGGGATTGTCTTCCAGTACCGCGCACTATAAAGTACACTGAGTATTGCTCTCGAGGATTCGTCACACCACCTCACAGCCATGGCACGCACTGCCCGATGACGGGGGTCGTTTCGGATGAACTCTGAAATGATTCCGTCATTTCACTTGCCGAAGAAGGACCCCGTCGAGGACATATTGTTTTGACTATTCATTTGATTCCCTCGCGTGTTGGTGGCGTATAACTGCTGTTGAAAGTTATGAAACTGTTGTGCATAGTTCGGATCGGCCGTCGTCGGCCCCATGTACGGGGACTGCTTGAAGCTACCCGTCGTCTGCGCGCCGCCCATCGCGGGCCCCATGGCCGGGGTCATGGACTGTCCCATCTCTCCGCCCATGGCGAGCGGCGATATCTGTCCCTTGGTGGCGTACATCTGGTTGGCGCCGCCCATCATCTGTCCCGCCATCGCGCCGTACATGGGTCCGTCGTTGTGGACCGTCTGCGCCGCGCCGTACATCGGGCCCGGCACGTGCTGGGGGCCGGGCGGGCCCCTCATCATGGCGACTGTTCCCGGCTGCCTCGACATGGGACTAGAGACCATCGACGGACCCATGGGCCCCATAGGGTTCGGCCCGGCGTTCATGTTCATGTTGGGCGCGATCCCTCGCATGTTGATGCCCATCTGCTGGCCCTGGTTCGCCGGGAAATACTGCATATTGTGCGGCGGCATCTTGCCGTCCATTCCACCCATGGGCGAGGTGAAACGTTGAAGGAACTCTAAACTGGGCGGCCGTTGAGGAATGTTCGCCGGCGCCTGCGGCCTCGCCGGCAGATACTGGATCGTGTTGGGCGCGCTCGCCTTCACCTGCACGTTGGCGCCGTTGTAGGGCATGCTGGCGCTCTGCGGTCGCGGACTAGGGGACAGCGACATCATCCTCTGGCCTCCCACGCCGCCGGGGAACGGATGCGGACCGCGCTGCATCGCCGGACTCATCATCATGGCGACGCTCGTGTTCTTCGGCGACACCGAACTGTGCATGATGGGACTCATCGTCACCGTCGAGCTCACCGTGTTGGCACCTTGTTGCACCTGTTGTTGTTGTTGTTGTTGCTGCTGTTGTTGCTGCTGCATCATGTGCGGGTGCACCTGCGCGTTCGGGTGGTACGCGGAAGGGGTCACGTTTTGAATGTTCAGCTGCTGGATCGACATGGTTGCGTTCACGTACGTGTTGTTGACGGTCGGCGGACCGGGCCCCATGTTCTGTCCCACCTGGTTCACCATCATCGGTCCTTGCGCGCCGCTGCCGTCGCCGGGACTCGCCTGTCCGCCCATGCTCTGCTGCACGCCTTGCATCGACTGCATGCTCGTTTGGAAATTCACCACGTTCGACTGTCCGACGCCGGCCGCGTTCGCACCCCCACTCACCTGCATGCTAGTCATGTTCATCGAAGCGAGATTAGTCATCATAGAGGGGGAATGACCCTGACTTTGTCCCTGGCCCAACGACTGACTCATTTGAGCCATGGACGAGATCGGGTCGAAATGTGACAAACGTTGACCGGGCATCGGACTCGGCGTCAGACTGCGGTTCGAACCGAGCGGGGTCAACGGCCCCTGTCCTCCCATGTAATTCGCCATTTCGTTGCTCATTTTCGAGGGCGACATGGGACCGCCGAACCCGGGCCCCGGCCCACCCATTTTCTGCGGCATCGGCTGCTGCATGAAATTCTGCCCCACGCACGGAAACCGACCTCCCATTCCGTCCCCGGGTAATCGCGCTTGCATCATGTCCATGGGCCCGCGGGGCCCCACGTATCGTTGTCCCATACTGTCCATCATGGCACTGTTATTGGGCCCGAGAAACCTCTGCTGCTGCTGCTGCTGCATCAGCGCATCGACGCCCATCCCCGTGTTCTGAGGACTCCGTATGGGAAAACGAGACATGTTGTCGGCGGGGTGTGTTTGCCCAGGACACGGGTACCGTGGAGGGATGGCGTCGCACATGGCCGAAGGTGCGACGGGGCCCGAGGGGAGGGGACTGTTGACGTTCATCGGTCCGGGTCCGCCGGGCGTCGACGGCGCTCCTCCGATCGAGGACATTGGTGGCAGTGGGTTGGACATAACTGAGCCCGCGTTGCTCGACGCTGACGATGTGGGCGACATGGAGACCGGCGTCCCTGGTCCAGACCTGCCACCACTATTGAACCTCTGTTGTTGCTGCTGTTGCTGCTGCTGTTGACCTTGAATATCGCCTGCCGCAATGGGGATGTGGTTCATGTTTGACTGGCCATTGTCCATTGCTGACGTCGTCATCCTAAATTTTAAATTAAAACAAAAACTGAATAAATTGCGACTCGAGTGCAGAAAGAATTAAAATTCTTACACGCTGGGCGACAGGACGTTGGTGTCGCGAATACTGGTATTGGGCTGCTTCTGAATGGTGAGCTCTTGACCTTCGAAAGCATTCAGGTACTGTATTTGTTGGGGGGATGGCACAGGCATGAGGTTTGCCTCCTTTATACCTGGAGGAGTGGTCTGCATGGCGTTCGTCTGGGCCGGTGCCTGTGGCGTTCCTTGCTGCCTCTGCTGCGACGACTGCGCGTACGACTGGAGCGTCCGTCCGAACATTCCCTCGGCTAGAACAGAAAAGTTACTGATTAATCTCGATCGAGAGCTACTTACAATTCGATATGTTTGCATAAATTGGGAACCGCAACGTGATACCAGGTTGGGGCTGATTTGTCGGCGAAGAGTTCGTGGCCACTTGAGTTGTCGGCGCCGAAGTCTGTGGCGTCTGAGGCGACTGCTGCGACGTTTGAGCCTGTTGTTGTTGCGCGGGACTATGCTGAGTCTGCGCCTGATGCGACTGCGTCGACGTTTGACTGTTTAGATCCGAAACGGGACTCGGCTGCATTAAATCTTGCTGACTCGGTTTCCTCGCCAACCCCGGACTGGGCATCGGTGCGACCGAAGCCGGCGTGCTCGGGTTGCTCGGCACCATCGGCCGAGGGTTCGGCGAATTCAGCGGCGTGCTCTGTATGCTCGTGGGACTCGGGTGAGGCAGACGAGGGTTCCCCGACATAGCGAACTGCCGCGACGCATCGGCGGGCGACGCGAGACCCGACGACATTCGCGGCGACGACAGGGACAACGACCCCGCGGGCGTGGACGCAATCGCGGCCGGGCTGGGCGGTGTGGGACTCGGACTGGGCAACGAGTGACCGGGTTTCTGCGTCTGCTGCTGTTGCTGCTGCGGACTCGGTTGTTGCTGAGCTTGGTGGTACGGCGGCGGGGGTCCTTGCGAACGAATTCCCGGGCTGGTCATGCCCGGTCCCGGCGCGGGGCCCATCCCGGGCCCCGCGAACGCACCCATCGAGTTATTCATCGCGCCCATCATGGGCTGCATGTTTTGAGTCATTTGTTGAGTCTGTTGCGGCGACTGTTGATTCTGCATCATGGCCGCTCCACCACTCCCCGGTTGCTTCCGTCTCCTCTCCTCGTAAAACTGCTGCTGCAACTTTTGCCACTCCATCTGCGCTGCCATCGGGTTGTGTTGCGGCGACGGGTACTGCGCCATCATTCGCGGCTGATTCATCGCCACGCCAGAGTGAGCAAAAGATGCACCTGTGCCAGGAGTGTTTGGAGACATCACTTCTCCGGGACTCGGCGAGTACATCATGTTGACGCCTGAAGGAGACGACATGGCACTCATTGACCCCATCCCACTGCCTCCGCTGCCGGAAGCCTGGGGCGACATCATCATGCCATGTTGTCCCTGCATGAGCATCATGTTTTCTTGACCCTGAGCCATCGACGCTTGCGCCATCATGTTCTGCCTCATAACGTTCGCATCGTTGTGTCCCGGACCGGGACCGGGGCCCGGACTGTGATGCTGGTCGGGAAACAGCATTTGATGCATGTTGCGAATGATCGCCAGCTGTTCTTCGCGATGCTGCCTTTGTTCCGGAGTTAAATTTTCGTCCGGGATTTTAACACCGGCTGTAAAATCGAGAGAACAAAGGGTTATCAGATAAACAAAATGTAGTTTTTAGAAAATTATAATGTATAATAATAAAAATATATTATCACAATTTGGTTTTCCACCTGTCATCGACGGCTGGTGCATATTAGGCATATTATTAGCTGCATTAATCAAACCCATCATTGAATTGTTACTGTTCGAGCCTTGCGGGCCCATCATACAAAAATGCTGTTGTTGCTGACCAGGACCCATCATTTGGTACTGCTGCTGTTGCTGTTGCTGCTGTTGCTGTTGGTGTTGGTGTTGCTGTTGCTGTTGGTGTTGGTGTTGGTGTTGGTGTTGGTTGGCCATGGGATTTGGCATGTTATTGCACATGGGGTTGGCCATTTGTCCCGCTAATGGGTTGCTCATGGGATTTGCCGCGGGATTACCCATGGGGTTGTTCATCGGATTACACATGGGATTATTTAAAACGTTTCCCTATATAAATTATGATTAAAATTTAAATTTTTTTTTTTTTTTTTAATTTACCTGTTGTGCCATTTGCCAATTATTCGTTCCCATTCCCGGCTGCAATCCGAGTGGCCAATTCGGCCCGGGTCCAGGTCCAGGACCCGGACCCGGACCCGGTCCTCCCATCATGTGATCGTTAAATATCGGTCCTTTCATGGGACCGGGAACCCGACTTTGTTTCATTTGCGCCAGATTGTTCAACCAAGCCGCAGGATTATTCCGAATAAACTGTTGCACTTTCAACGGATGTTTCTAAATTTTTTTTTAAAAATTATTTGTCAAAACTTTTCCTCAAAAAAATGTCAAAAACTCACCTCTAAAAACCTCTTTGTCGCCGGCTGCGAACAGTGATAAGCGATAATAGATGGAAACTGGCCTTGCATTATCGCCTCAGCTGCCTTGTTGGCCAACTGCGTGCTGAACACGAATATCTGACTCTGTTGTTGCATGTACTGCGCTTCCATCGTCGACGGTTGTTTGTTCACGACGGGACAGCCTAAAGATTGGACTGGAGCGCACGGCATCACCATCGAGGCCGCTTGTAACGGACTCATACTGGGTACGAGCGGCTTCGTGTCATTTTCAGTGAGCGGTGTGAGCATTTCTTCTTTAGGCTGTAAACAACTATCATCCATTGGAACCTCGTTACAATGGTCCATATGCATCCCTAATGTAAACACATCTGGTTAAAAAAATAAATAATTCATACAAACCCTTTACAACTGTTTCCGGTCAAACTTTAAACAATTTATTTATATTTTCGCTATTTCACCTTCTGGTTGCTGATGAGTTTGTCCATTTTTCCCGCTCATTTGGTTCCCCATCGACGTCAGCGCGGTCGGCATACTGGAAGGATTGTTCGGACCGGGCGTGCCCGGCGTCGTGGTCGTCGAGCTCGATCCGACGCTCATTTGCGCGGGGCCCATCGGCCCGACGGGTCCGTTGGTAGATTCACTTTGGTCCATTTTCACGTCACCACCACTGTCGAACATCGAGTCGTGCTCCTCTTTACATGGCACAGACGGCACTCTTTCCGTGTCCGGTTCACTTTTAATCTGTCCTGCACCTCCGTTACCCCCACTAGCACCAAGGTCTTTTTTCCCTTTGCTTTCTTTGATCATTTTATCCACAAGTTGGTCGCATTCACGTTTCAAAAGTCTATTGTTGTCTAAATCGCAGTTCTTGTGATCCTTGTCACCACCGAGCGTCTGAAAAAAAATCAAAAAAAAATCAAAAATCACTCAAAAAAAATCAAAAAATCAATTTTCTCATCGATTTTCATGCTATTGTTTACATTTTAAAAAGTTTTAAAAATGAAAAATGAAATGATAAAAGCAGACAACCTAAAAATCATTATTTTTCCTTCTCACCACAGATAAAGTTCAAAGAGAGAATAGTAAGAGAATTGGTGCGCTTTTACGGTCACTCAGCATAAGAGAAAGGATCTTCTAGTTCGAGAAGGGGCATTTGGTTATTCGTTGACCACTTAATAATAGCTTAGGACTGAATTGGTCAGTACCTACTTGTAACTGGCCTTCTATGAGAGGAAAAAGTTCGTCATTCAAATAGGAATAAAGTTCACGTTCTTGTGGATTAGAAGTCTTGCGAAATTGTTTCAGAAAAGTTTGCCAATCGCTGTACGTTAAACAAACACACTCCCAATCCTTTTTGTTAGGCTTCTTGAACGAATTTTCACGATACAAACGTAGATCTGAGGGTGTGATAAAGAGAGAAACGTGAGAACAGGCATTCACAATTTAAAATTCCAATTTTCTTTCATAAAAAATTCAAAAAAAAATAAAAATAAAAATATAGAAAGTTCGTACAAACACATACCAAGTCAAGAAAGGGGTAAAGAAATTTCGATGCAAAATGAGATGTAAAGTGCAAACTGACATTTTAATTTTTACTCACCATCTAAGTACCAGTAGACATTGTTGAATGCGTCATAGCCAGCACAAATTCCACGCTAGAAATACGAAATAAATATTAGTAAAATTATAAAAATTAAAAAAAATTAAAAAAATGTTAATTCCACCTAAAATTAGTCTACAATTACGACCAATTAGTTTTACCCTTAAAAAACAACCAAGCTGATGTATTCCCTCGTCAATAATATTAAATTTTTTTAAGTTAACGGTTACAACTGAGCAAATAATTAAAATGTAAAATCCTAACTTTCGACACTTACACGAAATTAAATCGATGAAGCGGACTGAAAAGTTTCCTGAAACGAAAACCCTTTTTATTTATTATTAATTAATTATTTTTAAATTTTATTATTCAAAATAACTCGATAGAAAACATGAGAGGAAATACATCACGTCATAATAAATAAATCAATCTCAACTTTTTAATATTTTTTAAAATTTCTTTACTCAACGTACCACATCATCGGCACAAAAATTGTCATCCAAATATTCCATAAGATCTTCTTCCTTTTTCTTGTGAACATGATCAATCAACCACTTCAGCAAATGTAACTAAAATCAAAAAATTCATTAAAATTTAAATCCAAAACTCAACTTTACAACAAACCTTTTCTTCAGGCCCTAAATCAGACCACGAAGCTTTCGATTCTTGAAAAAGACCACCATCAAAATTATTATCTTCAAGAACGGGTTTCAAATGCTGTTCGAAATTTGAAATCCTTCAAAACAAAAAAAAAATTAATTTAATTTCCATAAAATTTATAAAATTTATAAAAATTTATAATAAAAACACATTTAAAACTTAAAAATTAAACCAGAAAAAAAATTTTAAAGAAAAAATAGGAAAAAGAGGGGAGAAAAAAAAAAAAAAGCGAAACGTGCCACTTTTCTTGCCAAGTTGCCACCAACAGATTTATTGCTGCTTTGCAAACATTCGGAGCACCCAACTGTATATATTTTTAGCAATCGTCACATATTTGTTGCTACATATTTGCCAAATATACTTGGCATTAACAAGAAAACAAAAAGCAACTGGAAAAAAATCGCACCCCTTAATTATGTGTTGCTTACTTTCACGTGCAACTAAAACAAAAATAATATTTATATTTCATGTTCAACAAGTGCAAAACAAACTCATATTTTACCCAACTCGCGCCATCTTTTAATATTTAAACCTTTAAAACCGCCCACCATATTTTATCCCTATTAAAAAAAAACTCAAAATTGAACTTATAAACAAATAAAATTATTATTTAATGAATATCTATAAAACTGGCTCCACAACTGGTTCATTACCTGCACTGCCATCAGGCAAATAAAATGTAAAAATAAAAAAAAAATTAAAAATTTATTTCTCCAAAAAAAAAAAAAAAAATTGACAGGTGCAACTAACATTTTTTTCCAGTTGCTAACACCAAACTGGAATGCCAAGATACGTTTTCCTTTTAATTGCAGAGTCGTAAAACTACAAAGCGCTTGATTTAATGACTGTAAAAATACTCAATTAATCGCAACCGCCAAAAAACATCAAATTAGTCAAAAAACAAAACTTTTTGGGGTAATATTCATATTTTTCTCTTTTCGGTTGCGATTTTTTCCTTGAAAATTATAATCTGATTTAAAATGAACATAAAATGCATAAGTTTCAAAATAAAAGTTTTGTTCTTCGCGTTATGAATAAATCCACAAAAACCTGCAAAAATAAAAAAAAAAGTAATTCCAGTGGGGAAAAAAACTAATTTTGTGGTGATTTTGTGTGTTTACACGATTTTAATCAAAGTATATTACCCTTTATTAGTTAATGCACCTGTTAACAACTTGCAAACACAAACACGATCCCCCAACGGCATTACACTCATCATCTGTGGCAGTAAACTGGTGAAAAGTGCTTTTTTAAACAACTGTTTGCAAGCACAATAATCGCTTGTTCCCTCTCTTAAAAGTGATGCCGGATCCTGTAGGTGGTTCACACACCCGCCATACAAGGTGGTTGGGGTTCGAAGGGGGGAACAGGCTCGGCCTGATTTACAGCTTGGCCCCGGGCGAGCAAAGAAGGGGGGCTAGAGCTAGACACCAGACGATCTGACCTTGGTCTTTTCCCACCACTTGCAAAAGCCAGTCGCGCAGAGGACAAGAGAAAAGAGAGAGAAGCAAAAGCAGGTGCTTTTGCTTCTCAACTAGAACTGAGGTGTGTTGACGAATCAAAGGAGGGGGTTGGAAGTGGGAGGTTGCAAAAAAAACCAGGGAGAAACATTAAAAGGACAGCCATTAGTGGAAGGCTGTACAGACTTCCTCGTGACACCAATTCCTTCACTTCGAGGTGGCCATAATAGACAATGAGAAATTCTTTGCAGGTGTTTTAAAAGGAATTAGTTCTTTTTCATTTAAAAAAAAAAATTTAAAAATAAAAAGTAAAAAATAAAGGTTAAAGACATTTTATTTTTTATTTATTTTTTATTTATTTTTTTTTTTAGGGGAATTTTTTTGGGTGTGTTGGTAGTTAAATTTTATTTCTTTCTTTTCAGGGTAAAGAGGGGGATTTGGGGAAAAAAATTTAAAAAGGGGGGGCAAGGAGAGGGTAAAAGGTCTTCTGTGAGAAGAGAGAGGGAAAAAAAGGCCCAATCAAAATGTGAGGAATGATGACATCACACTTTCCTAGAAATAGCAAATATATAAAAAGTATGTAAAAAAGGATGAGGAGGAAGGGAATGTGAGGCCAAAGGCAAAGCAAAGTCATTTAATCAACAGTAACTAAATAACCCTTTAACACCAACAAACAGAAATTAAACACAAAATGGGTCAACAGTAGTCGAACGTAAAAAAAATGTTAAAACTCAAAAATCGGGTCGAGACGAATTAAAAAGTAGTAAAATTTGCGCAAATAATTTTTCCCCTCATTTATTTTTCCACACAAGGCCAACTCGAAACCACCCTCCGAACAAAAGATGAACAGGTATGGCATGTCGCCACCCTCCTCCTTTCTCGCCAGGCACCTCAAAACCTGTAGGGCTTGCTCGGGCAATGAGACCAAGGCCCCTCGAGCGCACTGTCAACTTGCCACAGGTTCCGTCACCTCCCTCCCTTTTCTCTTTCTTGTGTGGGCCGTGATAAATGTCAGCACTAACGCTCAGTCACAACATCATAGGGGACTCTGTCTCGAAACGCTCGTCTCGAACTGCGGACTTATTCTTTTCGAAATGTTTCAAATGGGATTTGTTTCGAAAGCAAACTAATACACTTACGGACAAATTCGACTCACAAACAATGTGAGTCGAATCTAAATCTGATTCGATTTAATTCCGATTCGAAATATTTCCTTTCGAAATAAATCTGGATCGATTTAACTCCGATTCGAAACAATTCCTTACTCAAAATCTTTTCGAAAAAATCCTCAAAGCATTCACAAACCACTGACCACCAACTGACTCACTAGTTCGACCTAATTGTTATTTCCTCGTTTGATTTTTTTTAAAATGAGGAAAAAATTATATAAAAATAAAATGTGAATTTCCTGGTGCCCATATTGCGTTTATTGATTTGAGACTGGCGATTACCAGCGAGCCAGGAAGACAAGTCCGCGTTTTGTGATCATCAAGAAGCGAGTAAAGAGACACCACCACGCCAAGGGTATAAACAGCGCAAGCGTCAAATGCGCAGTCACAACGAGATGAGAAATGGCAACTGGTCAGTGATAAGGATTCGACGGAGAAAGGAGGGTGAAAAATCTATGATGGAAGAATGGCTACTGAAATGTAGACGAAAAAAATTTTTTTTTGTTGTGTGGAAAGGTGTGAAATCATACTGGGGGTTGAAAGTAGAGATTTTTTTAAAGTAAGTTTTTGAGATTTTTGAATTTTTTTTTTTTTTTAATTTTTGTGAGGAATTTTCGAGGTCAGAGGCGAGGGGCCGATGTTTAGGAATTTGGATGAAATTTGGGGAGTGGAAATAAAA